>JAPMUY010010965.1:27500-60000 GCA_026901105.3 Galaxias olidus | reverse complement strand
TGAGCATGCATTATAGTAAGAAGAAGAGCTCATACTGTAGAAAGAATATAGACATTTACTGTTGTAAAAAGTTGGTCACGTTCCGTAGTAAGAAGGTTGGGCACATTACTAAGAATATTGGCATATTGTGTAGCACGGAGGCCAGGAAAATGTGCCAAGAAGGTGGGCATACTGTTGTATGAATAAAGGCATTTGCTGTAATATGGAGGTTGGCATTTCCTGTTGTAAGAAGCTTGGCTTGTGGTGTATTTATAAAGATGGCCTACTTTTGTGTGAAGGCGGGCATACTGTAGTAGAAAGATGGGCAAACTGTTTACTTTGGAAGATATGCATGCATTTGTTTTACATGGTAGAGTTGCTGATTGGTGTTACAGTAATATGTATTCCTGGAGTACAGTAGGTCTTAGGGAGATAAATAGTCTGCTGTATTATCTTTGATTAGAGTAGCTGATAGTTATTAATACTCCTAGACTACAGTAGGTCTTATGGAGAGAAATAGTTGGCTGTATTCTCTGATTAGAGTTGCTGATAGTTATTTATACTCCTATAGACTCTTTTCAAAGACTCTTCAAAGAAGTAGTCTGCTGAGTTCTCTTTGCCTTTTGCCAGCTAAACCCGCTGTCGTGTTCTCTCATGCTACGCTGTCAACACCGCGCGCAACCTGTTGTCTTCTAAATGTCAGACGCTGATACTTGTTGGATCTCCGCTCAACGCATCTCACCGCTCGCAGCGAGAAGCGGGGGGGAAAACTCACTGCGTAGGAGGAGACAGAATGTACAAAAAGAAATCCTAAAGTGCTTTTGAGCATCAGTATTGGGAATTAGGATGTATCCTCTCTTGCAACGGGAAGGGTTGACCCCCCCTTCTAGGACACGAAACACACCATGAGGTTAAAAGGAAGTTCGTGTAAAACCCCGGGTGGCATTAACGGTCTACTGGGTCACAGGAAAAAAACGGAGGCTACTTTTATAAACATCACCCACCGCCCGTTTTCATGTCTAGAGAAGTTATGATAAGGAAAATTCCAAGTCCTTTAATATGCCAAAAATAATAGCCATGACTCCAAGTGTTCCTAACATTTTGAACAGTGTCAAAGAAGCGGCCTGTGGTTTTCCCAAAATAATTTATGGGAAGTTTAAGGTCAGTGGGAATTTGTGGCATGTTCGAAATCACAAACAAAGCATTGTAATATATTAAAAGTATCTAGTATCTAGTTTGTCTGTGTAGCTCAGTGAAAACCACAGTACGGAGCTCAATTCCAGATCAATGCCAGCTATTTTCCTTGGGGCCTCCTGTTGCAGTAAGATAAATGACAAACGCTTAAGCTATCTCTTGTACATGATGAGAGGAAATCCGCCATTGAGAGCCTTCCCCGGACAACAGGAAGCCATCATATTCAGTCCACGGTTGTCGTGTATCTTTTTTTCTTATTCTCTCCTCTTGCTCTTCATTCTCAGTAGGGATGTCAGTCGCCACGTGACGATTTACTGGCTTCTTTCCAAGAGCGCGCCCTGGGCAACAGAAAGGGAGTCATGTTCCAACGGACAATTCGGACGAAGCGGTGCTGATGAGAATGACTGCACTGACGGTCTGTCTGCACGATATCCCTTGCTTTAGATAGTCAACTGCTTTGAAAGTACATTTTATTTTAGTGATTGTCCATACTCAAAGGATGCTCAGAAACAGGGCTTATTAAATATTGTTAATATACTTATGTCCTTTTGAAACACAAATGGGATAATACACGGCTGGCATATGATTAGATGGAGACCTTTGGTCATTTATAAACCTATAATGATACAAAATACGAGTGTAAGAAGACAAACACATGATGAATGAATCGTAACATGTTACTTGCATTTGTCTATAATAGAATAATATTGCCTATATTAGCATTAGCAAACCCCCAAAACCTTTTTATTAATTATAACCTTCTTTTTAGTTTACACTATATGCCTAACTATATGCGCGGGACATATTCCATCTCTCAATGACAGCTCTCCACTCCAATCCGAGAGGCTGTCCCGCTCCTTGCTCCACCAACGTGCAGACCAATGACAACGGCGTGTGGGCGTGTGTTCTAAGGTGAGTTGCGTTTTTGAGTTTAGTAAATGACTGCAGCAAGAAATACAGTGTGCACCAAATGTGGTTGTGTGTGTGCTACCATGGAAGACGATAGCCCGCATCCACATTTCCTTTCTTCAGCAAGTATTATTTTACTGGAAATTTGACTCGGTTATGAATTAAAACGAATGCGTGCCGACCGTGCGTCCCCAACTTGCTACATAGCTACAATGGAACTAGCGCTATGCATCCGAAGCAGCTGTAACAACTCACCCCTGGGAGAAAACTACGACGCCAAGAACACTACCTGCAGCATAGCATTGCTCAGTGCCGGCGGGGTTTCCGCAAGTGCGTGTGGCTTGAAAGCAACACATTTTTGTTTGGGATGCATATAAGAGAAAGTGTGAAGAAAAAAAACACTTACGTATGTATATATTTCCTCGTGAAACAACTGTGGAATTTTGCTGTTTAAGGGATATGATCTCCTACGAACTGAGACATTGAGACGCAGAAGCGCACATCTTCGGTCAAATATCCTTCTTTCTTTCTTTTTTTGTTACTGGAGGAGTATGAGCAAGTTTACTGGGACATTGAACCCCAATGATCGTTATGGATTGCATAGAATAGACGTTGAAATTTTGTCTCACACCAAGAAGCCTGATCGGAGTGCCCTTTGAAGAACAGCGATTGGGGTTGTAATTCCGCAAGCAGCTTGTGTCTCTGTCCATGGTTCTGAAAAGTAGCATTCTCAATATTTGGGTGCCGCTGCTACAGCATCGACAGAAGCGGGTTCAGTAAAATAAAAAATAAAAAATACTTTAAAAAATAATTCAAAATACGATCATGTTTTCATGGCCCGTGCGGTTCTGAAGGACTAAGGGTTTATACTTGTGACTTGGATTTGAAACAAGCAACAGAGTACTGTGAAGAATATTTTTGTTCTCTCTCATCTTGGAGGTCCGAAATCATCCAAGGATTTGGAATTCCAGAACGGGTGTTTGGTTCCAAGATAGCCCAAATGAGACCGGCAAAAATGTACCGAATTAACGCCCTAGGGATATATTTGTGGGAAACGATAGTATTTTTCAGGTAATTAATATCATACTTTATTTGCCTGAATGATTTGAAACAGCTGCATTTTTTTTAAAGCTTTCCAGTTGTGTCTGGGTGGTTACAAAATGGGATCAATCTGTCTTATTGCATTCCATTCCATGACAGAACTATCAACAATGGATAGTAACAACATGCAATTTACCAGGTTGCCTCGCGTGCTGGTCAAAGTTGCTCCTGGTTACATTTTTTTAATATAATCTTTCATTCTAACTGAGTTGCGCCTAGTCACTGCATCCAGTACGTGCGTGCGTGAATGAGAGGAGAAAACAGCGAGCGCTAGTGGCGGTTTTGTGATACAGACCTACATTTGTTTTTTATTAAATGTCTTTTTTATAAAAAGGCACAACTAAAAGAAAGTTAATAGCCATCTTCTCGCTCTCTCACACACATTAAAAACACGTGCACACAGAGAGAGAGAGTGAAACATGATCTCAACCTCCTTTCTCTGTTCCCCTTTCCACTCTCCAACTCTCTCTCTCTCTCTCTCTCTCTCTCTCTTTCTCTCTCTCTCTCTCTCTCTCTCTCTCTCTCTCTCTCTCTCTCTCTCTCTCTCTCTCTTTCTCTCTCCTCTCTCTCTTCTCTCTTTGTGACACACACACATAAACGCATTAAATGTAAATTACCTCACAGTCCACTGTAATAATTTAGATTTGTGACTGTTTCCCATCCTGTAACCAGCCATTCCTTCTAGAAAAGACTGACGACTTTGAAGTTGATTTATTACATTATGTACTTGACTGTTGAAGTCCTGCCAACGTTTTTTGAGAAGCATATCACACCGTTGTTTTCTTCAAATTCAGTTTGTGTTTGCAAAGAATGATACTCTCCAACTGGTACTCTACCCAAAAATAGATATCATCCTTGCTGCAGTAATAAATGCTTCAGTATAAAAAGCATGTTTAAGTCTATGACCTGTTGAAGTGAAGCATGGGCTACTACTTTTATGATGAAAAAACCGGCTGTCTTTCAGGGGGTTTTGCATTGCATGCACACTGTTTTGGTTAATGAACTAGATTCAGGATATTGCCGTCTCAGCATCTGCTTTTGAACTCTGCAGTTCCTCTTAATTGATATCTGTGTTTCCCCCTGTCTCAACTCTGGCTTACACTTACACACATACACACACACACAGACACACACACACACACACACACACACACACACACACACACACACACACACACACACACACACATATATATATATACACGTACACACGCACACACACACACACACACACACACACACACCTCATTCCCCATGCAGACATATTACCAAACATTGATTGCTCTGTCGATGCCCTTGGACTGCTTGACTCAATACAAACATCATTTAGTTTTTTTTTTGTTGTTGTTGTTTGGTTTTTTATTATAAGTCACCTTTTTAAGCTGTATCAACTGTTTTGGATTTCTGGCTTTAAAATGTTTTTTTTTCCTGTGTTTGGAAAATGTTTAAATATAAATGTTCTGATATTTTAGAAATGATTTCTTGGCAGGTTATGCTATTTGCTTTTCCAAGAACTCTCAAATTGTTTTATAGGGGATTGATAAAAAAATTCATTTTGTCAGAGCTTATGGAAAACATTTGCCCTTACCTAGATCGAGACTGAC
Source organism: Galaxias olidus (assembly GCA_026901105.3). Lineage (NCBI taxonomy): Eukaryota > Metazoa > Chordata > Actinopteri > Galaxiiformes > Galaxiidae > Galaxias > Galaxias olidus. Next base: position 55,213 of record JAPMUY010010965.1, on the reverse strand, counting down.
GCTATCAATGTTCATCAATCAATTCAGCTGCATCAGAAACATTTGAATGATTACACACACATCTGAAAATACAGATTTTCCAAATCAAACAGAATTCAATTGTGTGGCCTTTTAGACTGATACATTAAGCACTTAGACTTTTACAGGAAGTGCGCGTGTGTGTGCGTGTGTGTGTGTGTGTGTGTCTGTGAGAAAGAGTGTGAGTGTGTGTGTGTGTGTGTGTGTGTGTGTGTGTGTGTGTGTGTGTGTGTGTGTGTGTGTGTGTGTGTGTGTGTGTGTGTGTGTGTGTGTGTGTGTGTGTGTGTGTGTGTGCACGTGCGCGCGTGTGTGTGTGTGTGTGTGTTTTAAGCTGGGTAAGCATAGATTGTTTTTTGGAATATAAGATCTTGCAGCGCATGTTTTGGTTGAAGTTGTGTTTTCAATATAGATACAGGAAAAAAAACATTACTACAATTTATTTTTAAACTGATTTTGAGGGAATTAATATCCATTCAATTCACCAAGACTAAGGACAGAATCGGGTGTTTGCTTGCAATTGTGCAGCCGTTCAAGGTGCAGGAATTGACCCACTGCACACAGGGCAGTAAAAATACAGACCTTGGTGATTTATCATACATCCCAGTTGGTTTGTTGCTTTCTCTATCTCTGTGTTGCAGGATAATCATGACAAATTAAACACTTTGCATCTTACCGGTTATCTTGGTAGTAACGAGAGCACTATTTTCACTAAGTCATAGTTTAACAATGTTGAACGTATTACCAATGACTATAAACATTATTGTTATGCAATAAGCAAACAAATAAACACCACGTTGTTCCAGTGGGCACTTAAACAATACATCAAAATTCTCTACGGATCTTTGTATTCAATGTATCATTTTTTAATCTATTTGCCCATATGCAATCTATAGAAAATTCAGTCATCCATAATTCATTGCATTGAGTTGAATATTACGTTGTTCGCCTGCAGTATCCACCTGCGTTGCCTCACGTAACCTTGAGTTGGCCTTGGAGAAGCAGCAGGTTAGGTTGAGCCTTGTTAAGGACCCACTCGCTCCGTGAAGAAGGTTCTCCGCGTTAGTTCTGGGCATGTTGACTGCAGCAGAGTCAAGGGTCATCTGCATTTTCAGTCCACTCACAAAATAAATTGAAACTATAATTCAGGAAAAGATGAGGGTTTCTCATTGAATTTTTTTTTTCTCATGTTTTTTTAAAAACCCTGGTGGTTGTATTTTTTGGGTTAGAGATTTTATTCCATTTTGCTGTTTTAATAAAACTACACTTCCTTGATTGGACATGGATGTTGAAATCGCATCAGTGACTGAAATGGATTTTGGAGTTGTGACTGTGTGAAGCATGAAATTATAATATTTGTCAGGTTGTAATGTTTGTATATTAAGAAGACTCTGCAGACAGTTTTTTTTACAAATGTTTTATAAAGACTGTTTTATAAAATCAAACGTGGTTATTTGAAAGTGAGTCAGTTGAATTGATTTAACAGCAGACCCCTAATAAATGCACTAGAGAGTGCACAGCAAGTTTTAGCAGATGCACACGTAATAATACTAGATCATTTTATTTGAAGTTTCTAATGACAAAACCATCTGGCACAATTGTGTCATCTCTTTCATGTGATTCTCAGTTCCAACTCCTCACTATCTCAGCCAGTAGTTTATCCAAAAGCCTGATGCTTTATAATACATTATTGATCATTTAGGACCAATGACAGATTGCAAAATAACTTCTTATCAATGAGCCTTCTAGCTGTACTCTTATCAGTGGTGTAGGAAGTGACTTACCTGTTTTGCTGGACTGCCAGTTTGAAAACAGGAAGTAACTGTTATTTTTTAATCATGCAAGCAATATTGATGAGAATGTTTGACACTTTACACAAGTGCATGTGAAATTGAATCAAGACTAGGATAATTTAAAGTCATGCTATTTACAGTAAAATGTCACTAAACACAAAAATACTGTTGTATGAAATAAATGAAAGAAGAAAGATTTGGGATCCTATTATCGGAGGTACTATTAATTCATGATATTTGTATTAATTTAAGGGCCCTCAACTCCTGCCTATGACTATAGCACTTGACTGCTTGGTACACATTTCAGCCTAGTACACATTTCAACATCAGTCTACTGTAGAGTTATTGCTATACTAATTCCATATTTGAAAGATATATAAAAGGTAATCTCCTGTACATCTATACACCTATTACCTTAGTGTGTACATAAATTACAACGTAATTAATTGCTATTTTACTTTCAATCAATTCAACAAAGCCTAACACAATTAACAAGAAAATAATAGCTTGATACACCTTACTTACTTACGTGTGTGGGTGTGGGTGTATGTGTGTCAGGACAGTTTCGTTCATTACCAGTCATCGGGGGAATTCATTTGCCGAGTGTTTGAACAGTGCGCCAAGCCCTCTCTGTTTGTGCCAAGGCTTTGGTTTCCTGAGCATTACAAAATGCCAGGATGAGATCAATTAGGGCTTGTGGTCTTCAGAGGCTTCAGTGTGTGTGTGTGTGTGTGTGTGTGTGTGTGTGTGTTGGTGTGTGTCTTCAGAGGCTTCAGGAACATAATGAGGTACACTCAGGGCTAATGATGGGAGCTCCGCATCAGCGGGAATACCAGCCTCTCCCTCCCTCTCTCTCTCTTTCTGCCTTTCTTCTCTTTCTTGTACACGCTCTCTCTCTCTCTCTCTCTTTATCGCTCTCTCTGTGTCTCTCTCTCTCTTTCTCTCTCGCTCTGTCTCTCTCTCTGTCTTTCTCACATTCTCTCTCCCTCTCTCTGTCTGTCAGTCTCTTTCTCGCTCTCTTTCTTTTTGTCAGTCTCCTTCTCTCAGGGTGTTGGTTGCCATACTATTCTTTGTCAGAGGGTGAGTCAGCAGTTTTTTGTTTTATGCTGTGTCAGCACTAGCCCATTCCTCAGCAGCAATGGCCAGCCATTGATCAGAAAATAATTAAAGCAAATCTAAACTTTGATCATTGAAACCAAAGAACAAGCTGCTCTGGGAAGAAACCAAAAAGGGCTGGCAGATAGAATATGGAAGTGGAGTAGCTTTATAGCTTTTAGTTCTTGAATTCACTGGGATGTTCATGTAGTTTACTGTATATATATATATATATATATATATATATATATATATATATATATATATATATATATATATATATATATATATATACATACAATATACATATATATGTTGTGTCTTTAATGCAGCAGTGGATAGAACAGGTAATTTCAAAAGCAGTTCCATTTATCAGCCAAAATTTGTCATATTTAATATTATTCTGGTTGTTAAGGTTTGGACAACAAAACGTACATTTTGGGAGCCAAAAGCTAAAAGTAAATAGTTGTTTGCACATTGAACCTTTCTGTCCAAGTTCTTGAATATTCATCTAAGAAATATGTTAAATGTTTGTATGAAAAGCTCTGGATAAAATTCAATTAGATTGAAACATTTAACTTAAAAACAAGTTGCCTTGATGGAGCATGCTATATGAAAACCCTAATGGTTATCCTAAAGAGACTGTTCTCACATTGTCAATGTGTTTCTGTTGGAGATTGGTGAGTTATCTCTTGCTCTATGATGGCTATACTTGGGCTATGTTAACATTGTAAATATGACGTAAAATGTGTATGCAGTGTGCCAGCGGTACGTAGTATGTGAAATCAGAGTAAGGAAGGAATGCCCATATGACATTCTGTATTCTGAAAAGTGTTGAGTGCCCTGGAGATGTTCCTGGTCCAAAATTCAATGCGCCAACTTTCTTTAGGCTTTGACAGAATTATTATTAAAAAAAAATTAATAAAAGGAAATGTGTGCTGTTGTAAATCTGGGTTATGGTCACATGTTCCAGTTAAGTATACTACTAATTTAAGCAAAACTTTGTATAGTATACTAGATTTCAGTTTCAGTACACAGTAAACAGTAGACAGTATGTACTCATTGAGTATATAGTGTTTAAATATGTAGTTCCGAACATAGCCGTGGTCTGAAATAGCACACACACAAGAAAAGCATAAGAAGAAAAAGGAGACTCCCGTTCTGGGGTGAGACATCATTAGCAACAGAGCGTGAACACGTTTCCAGGGATTACATCACAGTGTGGTTACCAAGGTTGGCAGCTTCACTTCCTCAACGTGGTGACACACTTCCTGTTCTTCGCTAGTCACCCTTTTCGAGGGGGTGAGGGAACGTTGAAACTACTTTTGCTAAAAATAATAGTTGTTTCATTCCCCTTCAAGACTTTTCCAATACAATGCCGTCAGGCCCTGTTACTGAGGAGAGTGTGTCCTTTTGAATTTCACACTGTCAAATAGATTTACACGGCGTTGTTGTGCCATGCTACGTACACGACTAAGGCAATTATCTTTGTGTAGCGAACACACTCCTAATCTGGTTGTGACTAATCTTATTGTGTCGGGTTCAGAGAGATTTGTTTGTTCGATGAGCTGAACTGTAACACATTTTCTAGCGTTTTTTAGATAATGGTGTTAATATCTAAACAATAGAGATTACTGAAATGTATGGATTAAACCCTGTTCACAGTAATAATTACATGCATGAGATTAAGATGGGAGTGGCACTGTTTGGCAGCACCATCTTTGATATTAACAGCCTTTTTTTGTTTATTTGATACTCCCAAGTTTTCCAAACGCAAAACATAGATTGACTTGAGACCTGCTTGTCCCCTTTATTGATTGATGTTAATTGATTGACACTAGTTGATTGATATTCATTGATTGATACTAATTCATTGTTTTTGAGCATACACAATGTGCCAGCCCTGTTCAAGACTCAGACACTTAATCAGATTTGAGAACTGTTGTCAAAGATTGTGAAAGGATGAAAGACCAGCGTTCGACCAAACCTCCCATTTGACTAACCTATCCATCAAATCTAACTTGTAATTGACAAATTAAGGTGAAGGTTGGAGATACAATTGAGTTTCAGCCTGTTATTCTATTCTTATGTTTTACATTATATTATATTCTACTTTATTCTATTGAACTTTTACATAAAATATTATATTTTAATCAGAATCAATCAGGTTTATTACCAAGTAAGTTAAACACATACAAGGAATTTATCTTGGTGTTATGGAGCACAATTTAAAACACAACAATACAAACAAATACATAAAATATGAGTAATACCAATACTGAGAGATTTACAATAAAAATATATATCTTTAAAAAAACATGTTTCTCAAAAAGTGCTGTACACAACATATTTCATGACAGATATGATTATTACATTGCTCTTGAGAGTAAAAACCTTTTCAAACACAAAAGAGGTAACAGCTGCGAAAGTCAAACGATCAGACGGCGCGTGAAAGCACAGGCGTGAGGAGAATGACACATGACACGTACCAGCAAATGGCATTTTGTCACGACCTTTATAACTCACCCTCTCTTTAACCCAGACTGGAAACCTTGTAAAACATTATTATTCTGGTATTAGGAAAAATAAGTTCTAGTCTGATAAAGTAGCACTTTTTAAGAAGACAATAGGGAATGGGGGTTATTGGATAAATGACAAAGTCAGGAAAGAGAGAATCCAGATTAGATTAGACAGTTCCTGAGCTAACTCCACATTCAGCGATATCAGCTGTGATGCTTGTAGGCAGTCAGTGGCCTTACCCTGGAGGTGCCTGTGCCCATGTGACTGCACAGCTTGTCCTCCCTGACCTCTGACCTGACTGTTAGGGTGACCCCGACCGGCTGGTAGCGGTATGGTTGAGGTCACGACGGAGACAGCGAGCAGCCTTATAACAACCCCCCCCCCCCCCCACACACACACACACACACACAACCTGTGATTAGTAGCGCCATGTTTATCTCTAATAACAGGGTCGATCAGTGGGCATGTGCACACGAATACCTAATCAGTGAGCACTAATGAGCAGACTGGCCCTTTGTTGATTTTGTTGCTGCTGTTGTTGTTGTTCCTATGATCTTGACCCACACAGATTGTATCCGATGGAATCTGCTTGTGTTTGTGACAGTAAGGACATTAGAGAATATGTTTTATAAACAGCTGAAAACTGTGGTTGATATTTCTCCTCTCAGGATTTAGGGAATAATCTGCAGGCTCTGCTCTTGCTTTTAAAGGGAGGAGACAGTGTGGTATTTCATGAGAAGTCATCCGTATCATCTGCCATTTTTTATTTATTAGATATTAATGGTCCTTTGCCAGAAGCCTTTTAATGCAGTTCCACTTGATGCACAAATCAGAATGAAATATATTGCCTTCTATTATTTCTTAGTTCTATTATTTCTTTTGAAAGTGCATAGACATGTAGCTGTACGACATTAAAGTGGACCTGCATGCTAGAACTATGTTATGGAAAATGGAACTTAGAATGTGGAATTAAGAACATGGAATGTTACATCTGTTGGAATGTGGAATGTTATCATCCGTAGTGAACTGCAACATCAACAACAAAAATAATGATTTATTCCTACTCAGCTTTTTCTGAAGGAACGCTTCATCAAATCAGTACCTACTCAAGCTAATTTAATGGCGCAGTTACTGCCCTGGCCTGCTTTCAGCTCTTAAAAAAAATTCGAAAGGGGGCAAATAATTTTTTTTAAAGAGAAGAGCATTTATAATGTATAATAATATATATTCATTTATAAAAAGGTTCTTCAAGCTCAGTGACCATCATATTATGATATACAGTACATTTGATTATATATTTAGGACACTTTTGTGCTTGACATCACTGTGGTGGGAAAATTACATTAACAGGTTATTTTTCTTTTGTGATGCAAAAAGTTGGATATAGGATTCTACATGTACACTAATACTGTACACATTGATTTTAACAGTACCAATCTTTAAATGTGTATTGCAGACCTATTTTACAGACGTGTTTTATGCTTAAACATAAATGTATGTGTTATGATATTGATATTTTCCTCTGTACATTTATTATGTATATCAATGTGCTTTCTCGTATTATATCGACTTATATGGTTGTTGCTATATTGTATTTCACAAATGTAAAGGCTAAGTTGCAGAGTTGACAGGTGGAAAAACATCCAATAATCACGACTGGTGAAGAAGTCAAGTCAGGCAAATACCAAGGCTTTAGTAGGGGGATCAGATCAATGCCATTGACTTGTGTACCATCCTGCTGCACAACCTGTAAACTCATTTAGTTAGTGTTTTCTATAGTCTAGATTTGTTCACGGTAGCATAACAAATCTTTATTTGGAAAAAACAATGTAACGTCCCATCTTCTTCAGATGAAATTTTTTGTACTGTAGATTACCTGGGGTTCTAAAATTGTTGCAGATTCTTTTAAAAAAAGAACGTTCTTGAATTGAAGGCCTAGTAAGACTGTAAAACTGCAACTAAATAATATAATATTATACAATGCATTTAAGACAACATTACCCCTTAATTATTTCCATCTCGTAATGTTTTATGTTTATTATAATAGCTTTGTGATTAACTGAACCATATGTGTGAAATCACATCCACTGTATCCTTTGCTTAAAACTCCTTTTCTGTTCTCTCCACTATTATCTTCTTCTGCAACTACTTCCTCTTCCTTCTTTTTTTCTTCTTCTATTCCTTCAGCTTGGCAGCATCCAAAGAGGCGGCGGCCAGGAAAGCTGTCACCCCAATGCCGCCTTCGGAGTTTCTGGACAAGCTCATGGGGAAAGTGTCGGGTTACGATGCAAGAATCCGACCAAACTTCAAAGGTAGGAGTTGCCACGGCGACACATTTGGATCACACAGGAATGTAGCCAAGTATTATCCTGAAAAAATAAATAAAAAAAGAAGATGGTAAAGCTTTTAAATATATAAAATGAAAACGCTTTTTATATTTAATTATTCGTATTGCCTTTGAAGGTAAAAAGGTTTGTTTCAGGTTTTCATGATTCTTTCTAAATCAAGAAAAAGGTTTTGCTCTATTTTCCTTCTTTTACACGATTAGATAATTTAAAATTTTGCTATATTTACATTTATTCGTTGTGATATGACTTATAGAAAGTATGCAGGTTCAACCTAATGATTTGAATGTCATTCAGTTGTTCTTCTATTTACCGATTTCTTTTGTTCACCCTGTACAGTTTGGATCAAAGGTAATTCTGCCCATTCTTGAATATCAAAGCGAGAATGAGGCCAAATCAGGTTGTTCTTTCTTATTTTAGACTGCCCTCCTAAAAAAATCCCCCATTTAAGGTTTACAGAACATATGTAGCTACCATGATATGTTATCATTATATTCCTTTGTAGGATTTTATGAATTATCATGGTACTAGGTTGGCTACATTCCTGTAAAAAAAAAAAAAAACAGAGAAAAAAAATATCACAAAAAAGATAACTGTCTTCAGTTCTATTTTCCTCTTTAATATCCCTCAATAACTTAATATCCCAACTTGTGCTAAAGTCAATCTTACACATCCGGAGTGCATTGCAAATTTATGTCATTAAGCTTTAAATATATCCAGTGACCTGCCCCTCCCTCCCCCCACCCCTTCCTGAATGAAAGCCCCTATAAAGACTCATGTCAGAGGTATGCTGATCAAGCTACTACAATCCTATGTAGTCATGAATACAGCCTACATATCAGGCTATAGTCAATCAATAGCAAAACATTTTGCGACTGCATCCTTCCAAATTACTTACCACTGTATATTTTTTCTCACATCAGGCCAAGATCAATGTGATACAACTACATTTGTATTTCTTTCTTTTTTTGCCGAAATTTAACCCCGAAATTACTGACAATCATGGTCAATCTGTAATGAGGATTAATGAGTTAATTCGAATTTATCCCTGTGCATTTGGTTTGGAAAAAAGCAACTAAATCCACTTATGAAGGGAATTGGTTGTATTCATTTACATTGAATATTAAGTTATAACAATATTGTTTGACTACGCTTTCCCCGTATTCATCTTTGCGTCCATTGAGCTCTTTAAAGTTTATGCCAGTATAAACTGTTACGCTTATTCCCCGAAGAGGGATACTGACATACACAGGTCAAAAGGAAGGGAAGGGGTTTGAATGGGGCTGAGAATGTATTGTTGCTTTGGTAGCTGCTAAAAAACGCCTTCACTCATACATTTATAACATGTGTCTCTCAATGCCCCCGTCCTAAGGTGTGGAGGGAGCATTGGTGATATTGAGCATCATTTGAATTTAGGGGTATGGTTTAGTTTTTCAATATGGTAGACAGTTGATTTACTGGTTTTCTTTTAACCTTTAAAGTTTTGAGTTTAATTAACGTTGATAGGGCGGCTGTTTTGACGTACAAAGTCAAAGTTAAAAAACAAAGTAAAAAAACAGCCGGTGCGATGCTCAATCTAATAACTTTGTAAAGCACTCGGGGCCATCTCCGGCTACGTGGCATGTGCATATTCAGGAGATGAGCACATCTTTGTGTGACTAGCTTCATGCTAATCGTTTGGTTAGTGAGGGGGCGGGCTATCGTCAGAACGAAGGCAGCGAGGACTCGGGTTTATATTTGTGGATGTCAGGTCAACTGTGAGCGAAAAAGCCTGAGATGTAGGCTCTTCCATTCATGTTCTCCTTCCCTGCCCCTCCCCCCGCCCCTGCCAGCTAACTAGCTAGCGAATTAATCACGTTTGTGAAATAAACAGCTTTGACAGCCGCGCTCCATTAATTTTTTTGGGGGCGGGGGGGGGGGGGGGGGGGGGGATTGAACATGCACAGCTTGGGAGGGGAAGAGACACAAAGGATAAGGCTTCTTATTATTGACAAAATTCAAAACCGCTTGGAAATGTGTAACATGAAATGTTAGGTTAGAATATTGCATTTTTTTACAGTTATGTTTACAAAATGGAATGACATGTAATGTAGTAACTATTTGGAATGCGGAATGTTAGAGGATTAAGAACACAGAATGTCAGAGTTATCGGAATGTGGAATGCTATTGTCAGTAAATTACATGGAAAAAAAGCAGAGCCAAGAGAACTGATTAATCCCTGTGTGAACCTGCTGGGTGAGCGAACACCTCATCAAATTACCACCTACTCTGCTAATTTGGTGGCACAGCAACTGTGGAGGGAACAGGGAAAAGGAAAAAATGATAAGGATTGCCTGAAGCTACGAATGTGCCGGCATGAGTAGGAAATTACACTGATCATGACTGGGGGACGCACGGTGGAATAATCTCCTCCCGTTGGATTTCGACGTTCGCTCCACTGGAAGGGAGAGAGAGAGAGAGAGAGAGAGAAGGGAGTATATTCCAGGCAGATTTGATCCATTAGGTCCTGTGATTTTCTTCTTTAATTCATTTTACTTTTCTCCAATTCATCTTCTCTTCTCCCTAATGCGGGGGGAGTTAAAAGCAGGGCGCCCCCACCCTCCCACCCCCACCCACCACCACCACCACCTCCCCCCAAACCCCCTTTCACTGCCCACCCCTTTTCACTATACTGGCCCTGTTTACACATCACACCCATGTTTACAAAACACACCTCCCCTTACTGGCCCTGTTTAAAATCACCCTGGTATTTACAAAACACTCCATCTCACCATACTGGCTCTTTTTACACATCACACTGATATTTACAAAACACTTCTCATCATACTGGCCCTGTTTAAAATCACCCTGGTATTTACAAAACACTCCCTCTAACTATACTGGCCCGGTTTGCACATCATACTGATATTTACAAAACAGAGTTATTTCAACCTTAGCAGCATCCGAGATTGCCGGCTTCTAACAGAGGCCAGTACCGGAGAGGGAGAGGGGTGGGGGGTGGGGTGTGTGTGTGTGTGTGTGTGTGTGTGTGTGTGTGTGTGTGTGTGTGTGTGTGTGTGTGTGTGTTTGTGTAGGCGTGTGCGTGTGTGTGTCTCGGATATTAGAAGTTATATGCACATGTTGGAGAGAGATTGTTGCTGTGTGTTTGTGTGCGTTTGTGCATTGCAGAGACAAATAAATTGCTTTTGTGTGTATGTGTGTGTTAGGGAGAACTGTATTGAGTGCTTTTTGTGTGTATGTGTGTGTGTGTGTGTGTGTGTGTGTGTGTGTGTGTGTGTGTGTGTGTGTGTGTGTGTGTGTGTGTGTGTGTGTCTGTGTGTGTGTGTGTGTGTGTGTGTGTGTGTGTGTGTGTGTGTGTGTGTGTGTGTGTGTGTGTGTGTGTGTGTGTGTGTGTGCGTTTGAGACAAATTAGTTGTGTGTGTGTGTCATAGTGTATATGTGGTAGAGAGATATGTTGTGTTTGTGTGTGTGTGTGTGTGTGTTATAGATACAGGTTGTGTGTGTGTGTGTGTGTGTGTGTGTGTGTGTGTGTGTGTGTGTGTGTACGGGGTGATGAATGTCGCAGGCTCCAGCTGCAGCCTTGCCTCTCTCTCTCTCTCTCCGCTGTGACCTTGTCCCTCCTCATCTGTCACGCCGAGCAGCAGCAGCAGCCACGAGGCTAAGGCCGACCTAGACCCACCACTGTCTCCCCCGCTGACTCCCCCTCTGTCTCCCCCAACCACCCACCCCTTCTCTGTTTCCCCCGCTGTCTCCCACAAACCAATCGCCCAACTACTCCACCAACCAACCCCCCCTGCCTCCCCCAACCAACCCCGCTGTCTCCACCACCCACCCCCACTGACTCCCCCAAGCAACTCCGCTGTCTCCACCAAGCAACCCACCAACCCCTCTGTCTCCCCCCTCACTGTCTCCCCCCTCACTGTCTGTCTCCCCCCTCACTGTCTGTCTCCTCCCTCACTGTCCCACTGTCTGTCTCCCCACTCGCTGTCTCCTCCCCTGTCTCCACCTTCACTGTCTCCCCCCGTCTCCCCCCTCACTGTCTGTCTCCCCCCTCACTGTCCCACTGTCTGTCTCCCCCCCTCACTGTCTGTCTCCCCCCTCACTGTCCCACTGTCTGTCTCCCCACTCGCTGTCTCCTCCCCTGTCTCCACCTTCACTGTCTCCCCCCGTCTCCCCCCTCACTGTCTGTCTCCCCCTTCACTGTCTCCTCCCCTGTCTCTCCCCTCACTGTCTGTCTCCCTGCACTGTCTCCCCCGTCTCCCCCCTCATTCTCTACTCCCTTGTCTCCCCCCTCACTGTCTCCCTCCACCCACCCCTGGTAATATAAACTAAAATATGATCAGCCATCCTAGCTGTATTGTCCAATGAGCTGTCTATGTGACTCCCCCTGTCACCATGGCTACCGACCCCCTGACCGCCCTACACTCTCTGTGAACTTTCTGTGGTTAAAACCTGACCTCCCACCAGTCTCTATCTCTCTGACTCTCTGGCCCAGTGATGATCAGTGTAAGAAAGGTGAACTCTCCACTTCCTGTAGTTACGTGTGCTATTCAGAACCAACAAAAACCTCCTCGAAAATATCCTTTCTACTTTCTCCCTCCCTCTGTCTCTCTCTCTCTCTCTCTCTCGCTCTCTGTCTCTCTCTCTCTCTCTCGCTCTCTGTCTGTCTGCCTGTCTGTCTGTCTGTCTGTCTGTCTGTCTCTCTCGCTCTCTCTCTCCCTCTCTCTCTCTCTCTCCCTCTCTCTATTTATCTCTCTCTCTCTCCAGACCCAGTGTAGACCATGTTGTAAATATACAGACTGCAGCGGTATATTTACTTTGTTTGGCTTTTTCATTCTTGTCCGACTCCTTCTGTTTTTTTGTTTTTTTTACCATTCGTCCGCTGACCTGTTTTATATGCCGACTAAACCTGCAGTGTACTGTCAGTGCTGTCAAACTCCTATAGCTGCTACCTCCAGGGTATTCCATGCAGCCTCTTTTCCTCGGCACCTCTCCTGCCTGGTATCTGGGTCTGACTCCGGCTGAAATGGCTGGTTGGCTGTTAGCTAGCATGGCGCTTTATATTTAGCCTTATCAGCGGTTGTTTAATGGGTTCACAAACAGGATTAATGGGAATAGGGTAATGAGCGGTGCGTGTCCACGGCGACCAAACCGGAAGTTGGATTCGCCGACTTTGGGGGAGAGCTCCAACAATGTGTTTGGAAAACAAAATACAAAATAGAAGGATTTTATTGTTTTGTTTGGCTGTAATACAATACCCAACCACAGTTTTTTTTAATCTAGTTAGATTAGTTTACTAAGACAATACAAATGCACTTAACTGAAACAATCCAAATGTTTGGTTCCATATACCAGTACATTTCTACATATCCTTCTCATCTCTACTGTTGCTGCTTGATCCCTTGATTGATCCCTTTTTGTATCTACAATGTAAAAGAAAAAAAGTGAAAATGATATTTCCATGAGAATAGAATTTTAATATCAAATAATGTCAACAGGAGCGATTCATCCCTGATTTATGACAAAAAGGATTGATCGATTCTCAGTCCAGGGCTAGGCATAAAACAATAAAAAATCCCAAAGACGCTATAAATCAGAATTTTATAATCAACACTACAGTGGGAGAACAAGGCAGAAAGTAATGTTGAAAAAAGTCTGCTGAAGATACAATCTTTGTAGAACTCTCAAGGACAAACAAACCTACTTTTCCTCCACTGAATAAGAGAGCAATGTGATGTCATACTGGGTCAGAATAGAACAGAACAGAACAGAACAGAACAGAACAGAGCAGAGCAGAACCGAACAGTACTGAATAGAATAGAATAGAATAGAATAGAATAGAACCGAGCAGAACAGAACAGAATAGAATAGAATCCTGATTCATGCTTTCTGGATTGTGATTCTAATGAGCAGCAGCAAGCCAGGGTTCAGCTTCTAGTCGTTCAATTCTACAACAATGAAACCTCCAATCAAGCCCATTGGTATTGCACAAGTTGCTATTTTCCTTAGTAGTGTCAACATTTTGAGAAATAATAGGCGTTAAGTAAACGAATGTCCATTTAGCCTAAGGCAGTAACAATCTGAGATGTGAGAGGGAGATTGCAGCATATCGCAGATCGCTGGAGCTTGGCTAATACCGCTATTGAGGGGGAGAGGCCATCACTAACCTATATTCACCGAAGGGACGGGGGCAGAGTCTTTGTGAAAAAGCTAAATAGCCATCTGTTCACTGGTGTGACATCGAAAGTGACATAGGAGTGTTTATCATGTGGCATTAAGGAGTTTTGACCGGGAGCTAGCGTTTGACTGTTTATATTTGTCTGTGGTTTAGACATACATTATCTTTTCCTTTCGGGAAGTTATTTTGGGAAATGGCGCATGCGGCTTGTGCCCTCAGTGTGGCCACACCGTTTGTGAGAGTTCCATATTACCTCGTTGGACTTTCTCTATTGAAGCGTTTCCTTTTCTTTATGTTGTAATAAAAAATCTTATCGTAGCCTTTTGATAAAGAGAACTCACAAAGGTATGATGCTATGGGTAGTGCTGTTATGATTTGAATGTACGGTGTGCGGTTTTTACATCTACACGGTGGCTTAGGAGAGATGATGTAGCACAGTGCTGGTAATTAGCTCCCTTAATGAGATCATAGCCTCAAACGAAAAGGAAACCTCAGGGCCCGAGCTGTGAGTGTTAATGTTTGGATCAGGACGCTCCCATCTCCGACTGCAGACTGGGCACGGAGAGAGGCCAGGGGGGGTGGCAGGGGGGACTGGGGGGGTGGGGGGGGGGGACATTAGGGGTGTTAAACCCAAAGCTTAGTCTGACACAGAGGGATTGTCGTGTATATGAAAGAAGGAAAAATTGCCTTTCACGGATCCCAGCAGATTAGCGAATTGAAGTCACCTGTCTACAACAGTTCATGGGCATGCAGGGATACTTTCCATCTATCTTAAGGAATGATATTCTCTTCGGTTGACAGTGATAGATTACAATATGGTTCTCCGACTTCCGTTTGCGCTAGCGGCCATCCCTCACAATGGCAGTTGTCAAGTGTAGCGACGGAAAGCCAGCGCTTGGTTTACTGAATGCAATGAGCCCTCAAAAGCTAAATGAGACATTTATCAACACACACATCTAACCTCAGTTAAAAAAAAAAAAAAAGAGTATTGTCGAATGTCTTTTTGTGACCATGTTGACAGGTGAATATAATCTGTAGACTGACGGAAGCATTCATTTTGGTAGATGTATTTCATCTTTATTCGTTTAGGTTGTTCCATAAGATTGTCTGTGTTTGCGTAGTTATGTTGCATACACTATTTAGTTTCATGGTAAAAAATGTATGTGCTAAATGCATTATGTTTGTAAATGCAACGACAGTGAGGATTGGTTTAAAAGGTTGAACTATTTATACTGTCAATTTATTCAGCCTCTGAAGAAACTTTTTTCTGCTGACGGGGCTTCAACGTTCTGCGTGAATCAGTTGATCTGCACGTGATCAGTAGCGTACTAGCTGTGTTTTGATTGGTCGGGGGCCCACTGAATTTACGATGACACATGACCTGGAGCTTCTGATGAATACAACTTCCAGATGAAATCGTAGGGAGGCGTCATTTCTCATAAAACAAGTATTTCCAGCTTTTGTTGAACAATGTAGAATAATCCCATTCCAGATTCTATGGAATCTCTCCATTCCATTCCAACCAACCAGTTACCAAAATACCACACAAAGTTTGCAATTGGCCCAAAATCAGAACAAATTCAAAGCGAAGCCAAGTTTGACATGTAGTCTTTGCATTCTCCCTACTTCTTCTCTCTCCGAACGTATTGCATCTGTTAAGTGCATTTTGCTATCCCACCTTTGCTTCCTGTTGAGAGAAATGCATCGCAAAACCTTGTCCTCCTTCGCTCTCCCTCCTTTGCTCCTGACATTGCAGCACCTTCGCCTTCTCCTCTCCCGCCTCTGCTAAAGTATGCCGTCTTTTTACCGCAAAACTCGTGCATCCCTCCTTCCTGCTCTTGCCTTCTAGTTGATCGGCTCCCTTTAAGTCTCCCCCCTGCCAAACACTCACTTTTTCTTATTTTTAAATTGAGTGTTGGCAGTAGTTTGACTTGTTGATAACCGAGCCTTGCTGTCATGCTGTTGTTTTTTTGTTGTTGTTGTTTTCCTAAATGAGGACAAACAACATTTTTTTTTTGTTTTTTTTTTGTAGTACCTGTTATTTAGAATATGATGTGTTTAATCCAAATCTTTTCTTCATTAGACCCACAAGGCACTAAATCAGAAGCTACTCACAAGAAAGGTACCTCATCTTTACTACCTCTGGGGTTTGTTGTTTACTATTCCCTTGTGGTGAACCCGGGTAATGCACTTCCGGGCCACAACCAGGCAATTTACAATTAAACATTGTTCGTTTTATGACAATTTTAATACATTTTAAAAAGTATATATAGCTATAATGTGTCATTTTTGGACTAATATGTTTTAGTGTGTGGGTTATACATTATTTAAAATAAATAACCTGTTAGATTTTGTAACGTCTTGAGGAAGTGTTGTCGGACAGCTGGCAGCAAAGCAATTAGGAACGAAGAGAAACAGACGTCAGCAATATCCCCGGCTTTATTTCCTACATGATGTTGACACAGACAGTTTCTCTTCTCCCCCGTAACGTTTTCGTACTAATTGTTGTTTTCAAAGAGAGCCTTATTGAACAGCTCTCAGGATGTAGCCTACAGCGCCGTAAAAAAAATTATTATAATTCTTCTAGATAAAAGGTTTCCTTTCTAATGTGAATAGTGCTCTTGTGACTGCCCTTACCAAAAAGAAGTATACTTCAAGTAAATTTTATCAAGTAAACTTAAGTGAACTTCAAGTATATTTCTCAAGTATACTTTATGTAGTAAGTATACTAACATCAATACACAAAGTAGTGTACTTGCAGTGTACTGTTTTAGTACTTCTTGGGACTAAATTGGCCCACTTTTAAGTATACGTCTAGTGTAACAGTAGTAAGCTTTAAAGTATCCTACAAGTGAACTTATAGGTATACTGTAAGCTTATTAGTTATATACTTCTAGTCCACTTTAGGTTTATGGAAGTGCACTTTTAAGTATACCCTCAGTAAACTATAAGTCCACTAGTTTTTATATTATAAACATACTAAGCTTCCTTTAAGTAAGCTTAAAGCGGTGGGCCAACAGTTACAGTAGATGTCAACCTATCGCCTCTACATTCGTGTCTACCCATTTTGTTCCTGTGCTTGACAGGTCATGTGCTATTAGTTCTCGACAAAGTCCAGGCATAGCAGACAACGCAGGTTAAAATTCTTGACCCGTAATAACTGAAGGGGTGTTTATTAATGAGTACGATGTTCAGAGTCAAGGTTGCTAAATAAAAAAATGCATATGCGTTATATCTTTTACTACGTACGTTTAAGCAGTGTTGTATCGTTTTGAGATTGTTCTTGGAACGTAAATCGCAATCCAAATAAATTTAATTATTATTAGTATTACATCGAAGAGCTTGCTGGGATATATGCAAATATATTTCCCCAATGGCCTATCAGGACAGGTTCAAGCGGTCAAAAGTCAAGTGACGGCTTCACGACTATCTTTTGCAGCGCAACTGGCAATAGTGCAGTACGTTTGTCTGAGTGATGATTTCACGCTTCGTTGTCTCTTAGTTGGTGAGAAGTAATGCTGGAAAGTAAATGAACAACGTCCAGATATTTAACTCACCGTGGCTGACATACAACAGCTTACTAGTTATATACTTCTAGCCCACTTTACGTTTATGGAAGTGCACTTTTATGTATACTCTCAGTAAACTATGAGTCTACTAGTTTTTATACTAGTACATACTTAGACTTTTCTGTATACTAAGCCAAGTATACTTAAGTATAATTTGGTAAGAATGAACTCCGATAAGTATATAAAAGTAAACTGAAAGCATACTCTCTTATTTTTAGTTTAGAATAAGTTTACTAATATCACACTTGAGTAAACTTCTTTTTGGTAAGGGTGAGGCCTATTTTCACATTTGTTATCCATTTAAAAAAATATTTAACAAATGGATAATACAGTTCTAACTAATTTGTGCCACAGAACGTTTTTCATATCGTGATTGCACAGGTCACACAGAGAGAACGGCAATGTGAGACATTACAATGACTGACCCGGGGGGGCTACACACTCCCACATTCTCAATTTCTACTGAAAGAAAAAACAATTACCACCCAACCTTGTTGTGAATTTACATGAGCTTGTCGGCTACGCTCGGCGGCGGAGATTATTAGCAAACCTGTCTGCCGGGGGTTGACTTCCATGCTATGTAATTTTCCTAGTCTTGTCTATGAGATATCAAGCGTTAGGCATTTAAAACATTGATCTCGTCATTGTGTCATGCATTTGAGTCATTTGTGAAATGTAATTACACACCTCGACCTGAACTGCATGTACCGTAGATGTCAATCTCAACTTTTATGGATTAATGTTTTTCTTTAAGGATTTTGATACCTTGACAGTTTATGATCGTTTACATTACTGATGCGGTTGTGTGTTTTTAAAAAGTGTAAATCCCAAAGACGCTTTAAATCTGAATTTAGAGATGTAGAAACATACGTAAGATAGTTTGGTTTCTCATTTAGTGCCTGTGCCATAGTGAGAGAGTTTGTGTACAGGTGCATTTTTATCTGTGTTGACCTGTATGTACAGGTGCATTTTTATCTGTGTTTACCTGTGTGTTTGTGTGTATGTACATGTGCGTGTTTGTGTGTGAACGCAGCTGTCGTTTTGTGCGATCATACTGCAGCGAATTGACTGACACAAATGCACAAGGAACAAGTGGATGACTGGATTTTGACTTGGACAACGATTGATTTGATGTGATCGTCTCACTCATGCGTGTGTGATGTTGTTCCTTCTCCAGGGTATGACAGTTTTCCCATTGGGAGAGTTGGACCTTTAGTTTCCTGTCATGCTGGATATCGATTTGGTAGCTCTGGTCATTGAGATCAAACGTGGCAGCTTTTTTATTGACCGATCCCTAATCGCCCTCTCCCACTTAAGCTCAAAGGTATGGATTCCAGAAGAAAAATTGGTTCCTAAAGGCAACACTAATTCGACTAAATATATAGCAAGGAATTTCAATTGTAATCAACAGACTGTATGGTGCAAACGTACTACAGGTGGGTTAAAATAGATATTTAAGTATTAAATATGTATACATTGGAGGAATTATCTTAAAAATGTGCAGAAAATAAATGGAGAGGAGAGGAGAGGAGAGGAGAGGTCTTCCTACCTGTTGAAATGTGAGACGTTTGGGACATTGTTCCACTTTCTGTCTGCTGAAGTAGGGAGCCAGTGTCAGGACAGGCTAGGTAAGGCCACAGAGTGTGCACGTTACATAACGACCGTAACCAGGACGGTGTGCCTCTGAGCAGATCAAAACGCTTTCTTCACTTTTGCATTCAAATTTGATTGGCAAAAAAAGAGAACATTCCATAGGGATAATATTTGGATAAACCAATCTGATCAAGTCATAGAATGCATCATTTACATATATTTCTTTCCCACTAAGAGAGAGAGGAGCTATATTGCCCTGCCGTTTGTTCCTTGATGCATAATGCATGTGGTTCAGTGGGCAGAGAAGCCCTCTGCCATTACCCAGTGTGATGTGTTTGATATGCAGCACACCACTGTGACCAGCCATTAGGAAACTCCAATAAGGCATAAAGGATGATTGACTGAGCAAGCCAACCAGCCAGCCAGCCAGTCAGTCAGTCAATCAGTCAGCCAGCCAGCCAGTTAGTCAGCCAGCCAACCAGCCAGTAAGTCAGCCAGCCAAAGAGTGAGCCAGTCAATCAGTCAGCAAGCCAACCAGCCAGTCAGCGAGCCTGCCAGCCAGTCAGTCAGTCAGTCAGTCAGTGAGTCAGCCAGCCAGCCAGCCAGCCAGTCAGTCAGCCAGCTAGCCAGCCAGCCAGTCAGTCAGCCAGCCAGTCAGTCAGTCTGTCAGTCAGCCAGCCACTTAGTTAGTCAGTCAGTCAGTCAGTCAGTCAGCTGAACAACCACATTTGATTCAGTCTCATCACCAGAGTGTGGTCGCCGTGTCGAGATATTCCACTCTGCTGATTTGTTTACGAGATGACTGATATACCTCATCGCTCCCTTGCTTATCCCCAGCTCCCATTGGGGGGGGGGGGGGGGCAGACATCAAAATGGCGGACACATAGCTAACTGACCTGTTGTTTTCTGGCGTGTTGTCATGTCATCGGTTGTCACATTTGAATGTTTGTAATTTTGATTCAGACAAATACACAGAGGTTCTACTGTGCTGTTACATGTTCCTCGAGAAGTTGTAAAGCCCCGCGTGCGTTGACGATGACATCAGCACTCTGGCTGCGTCACCATGGTATCGACCGAAGCAGAACTATTCACAGGGCAGCAGTAACAGCGCTGAACACAATCGATTGCACAAACAAGCACAAACGCACACACATTAAAACTAACATGTCAACAAAGTCTAAAGCCCTTTCTGCATCTACACACATACTGGGACATACTCACCCGTAAACACAAAGACACACACGCACCCACACACACACACAGACAAAGTAACACAAATATACCCCCCGACACACAAACACACCCACACAAAGAGAAATAAAATAACATACGTACTAACACACACACACACACACACACACACACACACACACACACACACACACACACACACACACACACGAAGAGAAACAAAATAGCACATATGTACAAACACACACACACACAATAACACAAACACACGTTGCCCTGGTCAGCAGTCCACTCAGGCACCACTACATAACGGTAATCCGGTGGCATAATGTCCATGTCCGTTCTTCTCTGTCTCAGACCGGCTATTGATCCACGTCCTTCAGCGGCGTCACCGCCCTGACCGACTGTCAGATCGCTGCCCCATCAGTCAGCGTCCCAGAGATTACACACATACACACACACACACACACACATAAACACACACACACCTTTATCCTCACACACACACACACACATTTTTAACCTCAGGCTAAGAGACAACCTCACACACACAAACAAACAAACAACCTCACACATACACACATACAACCTCACACACACACACACACACACACAAGAAAACACATTTTTTATACCTTTTTTTAAACTGAAACACACACAGACACAAGATGACACACACATTTCCAGCCCCAACACACACTCACACCTGAGATACCGACACACACGTAATGCCCTGAATGCCCAGGCCAACACACACACACCACAACACACACACACACCACAACACACATTTGATGTCCGCCCACCCCCAGGTCCAGTTCGTTTAGTCGGTTCTGGTTATGTGTAAGCATTGACACGGTGGATGTCTGCAGACCGCCTCTTCCATTCTGCAAGCTGGTTCTCACCCGGCACAGCAGCTTGCCCTGAGGTTAGGACAGACAGGCTGAGAGCTGAGGTAGTCAGAAAATAAGAGGCCCAACACACACACACACACACACACACACACACACACATAACCTCTAGCATACACACACACACACATCACCTCTAACACACACACACACATAACCTCTAACATACACAAACTCACACACACAACCTCTAACAAAGACACAAATACAGTGGCTAGCAGTTACAAGCATGAACGCACACACATATCACACAAACACATATCTACATAATACAATATTCATGTTCAAAGAGTAGACACACACACACACATCCACTGGACATACAGTGCCTTGCAAAAGTATTCATCCCCCTTGGCATTTTTCATGTTTTGTTGCCTCACAACCTGGAATTAGAACGGATTGTTTGAAGGTTTGCATCATTTTATCCACAGAACATGCCTACATCTTTGAAGATGTGATTTTTTTTTTTATTGTGAAGCAAACAACAAATAGGACAAAATAACAGAAAACATCAGCGTGCATAACTATTCACCCCCTTAAAGTCAGTACTTTGTAGAGCCACCTTTTACGGCAATTACAGCTGCAAGTCGCTTTGGATAAGTCTCTATGAGCTTGCCACATCTTGCCACTGGGATTTTTGCCCATTCCTCAAGGCAAAACTGCTCCAGCTCTTTCATGTTGGATGGTTTCCGCTTGTGAACAGCAATCTTCAAGACTGACCACAGATTCTCAATTGGATTGAGATCTGGGCTTTGACTAGGCCATTCCAACTCATTTAAATGTTTCCCCTTAAACCACTCGAGTGTCGCTTTAGCAGTATGCTTCGGGTCATTGTCCTGCTGGAAGGTGAACCTCCGTCCCAGTCTCAAATCACAGGCAGACTGAAACAGGTTATGCTCAAGAATATCCCTGTATTTAGCACCATCCATCTTTCCCTCGACTCGAATCAGTTTCCCAGTCCCTGCTGCTGAAAAACATCCCCACTGCATGATGCTGCCACCACCATGTTTCACTGTGGGGATGGTGTTCTTGGGGTGATGGGATGTGTTGGGTTTGCGCCATACATAGCGTTTTCCTTGGTGGCCGAAAAGTTCAATTTTAGTCTCATCTGACCAGAGCACCTTCCTCCATACATTTGGGGAGTCGCCCACATGCCTTTTGGCAAACTCAAAACGTGCCATCTTATTTTTAACACTGAGTAATGGCTTTTTTCTGGCCACTCTTCCATAAAGCCCAGCTCTATGGAGTGTACGGCCTATTGTGGTCCCATGCGCAGATACACCAGTCTCTGCTGTGGAACTCTGCAGCTCCTTTAGGGTTACCTTTGGTCTCTGTGCTGCCTCTCTGATTAATGCCCTCCTTGCCCGGTCTGTGAGTTTTGGTGTGCGGCCCTCTCTTGGCAGGTTTGTTGTGGTACCATGTTCTTTCCATTTGAAGATGATGGATTTGATGGTGCTCCAGGGGATCATCAAAGATTTGGATATTTTTTTATAACCCAAACCTGACTAGTACTTCTCAACAACTTTGTCCCTGACTTGTTTGGAGAGCTCCTTGGTCTTCATGGTGTGATGCCTCTTGCTTAATGGTGTTGCAGCCTCTGGGACCTTTCAGAAAAGGTGTGTTTATACTGACAGATCATGTGACACTTAGATTACACACAGGTGGACTTCATTTCACTAATTATGTTACTTCTGAAGGTAATTGGTTGCACCAGAACTTTTGAGGGGCTTCATAGCAAAGGGGGTGAATACATATGCACATGCCAATTTCCAGATTTGTATTTTTAAAAAGAATTTTTTATATATATTTTTTTCTCATTTCACTTCACCAACTTAGACTATTTTGTGCAGATGCATCACATAAAATTCAGATTAAAAAAACATTTAAATTACAGGTTGTAATGTAAAAAAATAAGTAACAAGCCAAGGGGGGTGAATACTTTTGCAAGGCACTGTATTTACACACATTTGCACACTATTTTGTCCACTGGACACACGTACACACGTAATTTTGTCCACACTACACACACATACACACAAACAAACACACTTACACACACATACACATATACCCTCAAGTTATCTCCAGCAAGGGAGTTCAATCTCTCTCCTGCCCTTTGAATGCATTTCAGCCTGTAATGAAAGTAGGAATCCCTGTGGCAGAGAGAAAGAGAGAACATTCTGAGAGAGAGAAAGAGATACAGTGAGATGCAGATGTGTAGATAAAGAGAGAGAGAGGAGAAAGAGAGAACAGAGAGAGAGGAGAAAGAAAGAACAAAGAAAAAGAGGAAAGGAAGATAATAAAAATATAGGATTGAAACCAAGAGCATCACACAATGAAGAGAGAGAGACGGAAACAGAGAGCGGAAGAGAGATTGCAATAGAGAGGAGAGAGGGGGGGGGGGGCGAAGAGAAAGAGAGAGTGAAAGAGAGAGAGTGAGAGAGCGAGAGAGAGAGGTGTATAATAATACACGTATTATCCATGAAGGCCTGTTTTTTTTCTCGTTTGTTTTTGTGGTTAAATGAAGTTTCCCCCACAGTTACTTCATGCTAAATAACCATGATGGATGGCTGCGGCGAAACTCCCATTCCTCATGCTGCAGCGCCAATTAAAACGTGACAGCAAAGGTTCCCTCCGTCGGCAATTCCTCTTTGTTTATTTCTCCTCATAAAGTCCAAACTACACGGTTTAATGTTCCATAGGCGCGCTACTGTAAAAAAATAAATAGATAAAGGGACGGCTTTGTTTCATGCTAGTCACGTTTTTTTTTTTATTATTATTGCGTGGAGATGAAGAAAAGGTATTTGTGAATAGATGGAATATTGTTTGGTGTTAATATGGAGAAAAGGTAGCGCAGGTGGAATTAGGCAGTTAATACGATGGGATATGAAAGGGTTAAAATATGAAGAGTTGCTCATTCACATATTGCATCTCTTCAGGGGGAAAAAGGTGTAGGTTTCAGCAGTTGAGTGCAATGTATTGATTTAGCTTATGGGGAAAATAACGGTACGAACTACTTGATATATTGCCAATTGAGCAGTCTGTTTGAGCTATGGCTGGTTCTAAGTATTGAATGTTACGTTCGTTCCTAGAAGCTCAATGTGCTCCCTCTCTGTTTTAGTGTAGATGGTTATGCATGAGGACTACTAAATTGGCCTCCGTCTCTGCTTGGTTGTTCTGGTAATAGAGGAGAAACCACTCACCCACTCTACCTCTTCATTTGAGCCCCCACTTCTTTTCATCTCTTACTCTCTCTCTCTCTCTCTCCCTTTATCCCTTCATCTCTTCTCTCTCCCATCTCTCCGTTCCTCTCTCTCTTTTTTGCGTGTAGGTGTAAAATGAGTTGTGGTCCTCCGTTGGCTGTGTGTGGAATATGTATTAGTTCAATACATTTTTTTTTTTTTAAAAGGAAGTATTATTTGCCCACTGCTTATATACTAAAAGACGAGGCAATATAAATATTGAATGCCTCACGGCGATTGTACTTTTTGCTGAAGGTAGCTAAATTGCAAAGAAGCAATCCAGTTTAAATAAAAAAAATTATTTAAATCGCAAATTGTAACTCTCTCTTTCGCTCTCTCTCTCTCTCGCTCTCACTCTCTTTGTTATCTTCTCTTATTCCCTCTCTCCATTTCTCTCTAGCTTGTTTAGAGTTTCCTTGCCGGTCCTCTCCTTCCCTGTAAATCAATTTCCTTCGCCCTTCAGAACCAAAGGTGTCACTTAGTTGAGGCTGTAGCCGTAAATTGGAAAGAGATATGCAGTCGTTAAGTAAACGCCAGGGGAAAAGGGGGGGGGGGGGGGGGGCAGCACAATCCCGTGTTTAACAACAACAACCACTGATGAATGGAGCACACATCGCACTGCACCACCTCTGGCCACAACAACAGCAACTTGAGACACGAGGAGCGCTTGATTTATTTCACCTTGGTTAGATGCAGTGATAATGGGCAGTAGAGGTGGACGGGTAAAGCCAGACCAACTGATTTGCTTTAGACACGTAGAAATGTAATCAACTAGAACGGGCACATCTACGTCTCCTCTTTAGCAAGCTGCCTGTTTGGATGACGAAGTCATTTGTGTTGATTGTAGCACAGCTCTGAAAATAGCTATTAATGACCCATGATGCATTGCATTCATAGCTCATTACAGGCCACATAGTGTAAAAGCGTTGACTTTGCATGGCGTACGATATCAATACAGTACAATATTAACACATTACATTATCAATACAGTACAGTATCAATACAGTACAATATCAGTGCAGTACAATATCAGTGCAGTACAATATCAATACAGTACAATATCAGTGCAGTACAATATCAGTGCAGTACAATATCAATACAGTACAATATCAATTCAGAACAATATCAATACAGTACAATATCAGTGCAATAAAATATCAATGCAGTATAATTTCAATGCAGAACAAAATCAATGCAGTATAATATCAATGCAGTACAAAATCAGTGCAGTACAATATCAGTGCAGTACAATATCAATGCAGTGTAATATCAGGGCAGTACCACATCAATGTTTTACAATATCAGGACAGTACAATATCAGTACAATATCAGTGCAGTACAATATCACTGCAGTAAAATTTAATTCCTGTATCAATGCAGTACAATATCACTGCAGTACATATGTATGAAGTCACACTGTAGGAATTCCATTTCACGGTCAATAAGCTGTTTTAGGACGTCCGTGTTACACACTGAGGCAGCGGGATAGATCGTTGAGATCCTGTCTATTTCCAGAAGCTGTTACAAGACGTCCACGATAGATCTAGGAGCTCCTCTGTCACTCTGCAGCTCCAGCACCGGGTTCCCACTGGAGGAGGCTGTGCAGTGTGAGGGACTAAACTCAGCGCTCAAGCTCCCATCCGGTCTCTCTGCGAGGCGGGGAAGCCTCGGTGTAGCTCACCCGGCTCAGTGGGATGTGGTGTCGGTGGCCTAGTTGTTCCGGGAGGTCTCAGGGATTCGGAGTCGCTTGTGTCAGTGTCTCCGTCGTTAATTAAGGGCTCGCAAGGATACTTACACGAAAAAGAAAACAACAAAAAGAGTTTGCCTCAGGGCCGGGATACTTTAGACGAGGGCATGTTTTGTTTTCTCCTCCTACGAGAAATTACATTTCATGACATCTGGGCTTTGTGTGTGTGTGTGTGTGTGTGTGTGTGTGTGTGTGTGTGTGTGTCTGTCTGTCTGTCTGTCTGTCTGTCTGTCTGTGTGTGTGTGTGTGTGTGTGTGTGTGTGTGTGTGTGTGTGTGTGTGTGTGTGGGTGTGTTCATTGGAGCAAGAAATCGACGTAGTCCCAGAGATGCAAACAGATTGAAATTACCTAAAATTATCCTTTATAAACCATGATGTTCAAAATAAATTGTATATTTAAGTTAGAGTGATCTTTGAAACAACTAAACCCTTACCCAGAGTAACATGTCGGTAGAATAGAATAGAATAGATTGTGTTTTTACTTTGTTGATGAAGTACACATTGAAGCAACTGAGTCTAGCTTTTATGAAAATGGCTGTGTGTGTGTGTGTGCGCGCGCGCGTGTGTGTTTGTTTGTGAGAGAAGGAAATAGAGAGAGCCAGTGATTCCAAAAGAGTGTGTATGTCTACGTTCGTGTGTGTGTGTGTGTGGGTGTGAGTGTGTGTGTGTGTGTAAGGACGTGTGTGTGTGTGTGTGTGTGTGTGTGTGTGTGTGTGTGTGTGTGTGTGTGTGTGTGTGCGTGCGTGTGTGTGTGTGTGTGTGTGTGTGTGTGTGTGTGTTCGTGTCTGCATGTTTGTGTCTATATGTGTGTGTAGTTTCTGTGTGAGGCAGACTCAGACCATTTTGGCATAAACATAATAAGGAGAATAATTCAGGGGTTACAGAGTGAGTCACCAAGCCTTGCCTTGACAACTAATGAGCTGTCAAAGGCTCTCCCTTCTTCTTTCTCTCTCCATCTCTCTCTCTCTCTCTCTCTCTCTCTCTCTCTCTCTCTCTCTATTTCCATCTCTTTCTCTTTTTTTCTCCCTACATCTCTCCTTCGCCCTGCATCTATCCTTATATTTCCTTACCATTTCTTTCTTTCTTTCTTTCTTTCTTTCTGTCTTTCTCACACACACATTGCTTTATTGGAGAGCCTCTCTCCATCGCCTCCGTTCATAGCTGTAACTGCCTTGGTGAAGCGTAGAAAAAGCAGAGGGAGAAGGACATTACACACATTGCACACACCGCAAGGAATGTCAAGAAAAGACAAATTATTACATCCACCCTCTTTTCCTCCCTCCCTCTCTCCGTATAGAAAGAGAGGCCCGAACATGGCGGGGATTGGACGTTATTGTGTTAGGGTCTCCAAACCCAGGCAGAGAATATGAAATAAAAACGCTGTGCTGACTTTGTAATGTGTTAGCGTTTTTTTTCCGCAGTGAGTGACTTATCGTGGTCGCTATGCCAACCGACGAGTGCCATCTGCTCCTGCTCTATGAAAGCGAACCTTAACTTTTTTTGTTATGCAAGTTT
>JAPMUY010010965.1:7500-22500 GCA_026901105.3 Galaxias olidus | reverse complement strand
TTTATCTCCCTTTGCATCTCTGTTTTTCTCACTTTCCCCTCTCTCTCTCTCTCTCTCTCTCTCTCTCTCTCTCTCTCTCTCTCTCTCTCTCTCTCTCTCTCTCTCTCTCTCTCTTTCATTTTCTATAGATTTTTTCTCTGTCTCTCTCTCTCATTGTCTATTTATCTATTTCTCTGTCTCTCTCACTTCATCGCTCTGTCTCTCTCTCACACACTCTCTCACGCCATCTCTCATCATCCATCTTTTAATCTTTTTCTTTCTGTCATTGTCCTCCCTTCTCTTTCCCTCACATTCTCTCTCTCTCTCTCTGTGCTAGCATACACAGAGTAAGGTGGAGTGGTGCATTGTGCTGGTTTTAAATCCCCATAGTGCTGTTATTATTCTGGATTCGCTCGTTTCCCTCCTCCCTGTAGCTGGAGCAGATGTGGGAACATGATATTATGTGAGCTGTTACTTTTTCTGCCGTCGCTGGCTGCAGTGCACCGTCACTGAAACAGGCAGACAGGCAGTCAGGCAGCGTATGTGACAGCTGTGGAATTGCAATGTTGTGGTTGTCAATTTTGTTGTTGTAATTGTTTTTTGTTTTTTATCATTACGGAAGATGTCATGTTCGTAGTTTATCTTACTTTTATGACGCCTTGCTCGTTTGTTTGTTGATTATGGACAGGATGCTGTTAGAATCCTGAGAGACAGCTGTTTGAGGTAAAGTCTCTACACTGTAAACATATCATGGTTTTTTGAATGGCTTACAGTGTATTTTCAACACTCAATCTTTGCCTTAATTGTTTGATACGATTTTGTATGTTAAAGTTATCTGACTCTAGCTCTCTGTTCCTAGACAAGTCCTCCCCAAACAGATGTAGTTAATGAGGCCTTTTTACTCCACGACTCCATTTGTAACTCAGTAAAACAATGGCTTCAAACATAAAGAGAATCTCTTTCCTCTTAAAAGAGAAATCATTAAGCATGACGTACTAGTACTGTAGTGTCTTCAACGTATAAGATGAAGTAAAAAAAAAAAGGTCAAAGTAATCCTTCATCCTTCATTGGTGCGACCGCTGTAGAGTGTGCGTCTGCTGGTGGGCTGGCTGGTCTGATTGGTGCAGTGTAACGACCGACACCACCCCCCACCCCCCCCCCCTCCCACACACACACACACCGGCTCGCCTCTCCGACGTGGCTGATTGACATTCTAAATGTCACCTGCTGCTCCGGCGGAGCCGCACAGCCCATACGCTGATATTCCGGCGGCGCCTTTCTGCCACCCGCCAGACGACAGATCTTAACGATCGTTACCCCGGAATGCCGGGACTCGAGGCATTCCGCTCGTTCTTGGGATAATTGTCAATCAGTGGCGGAATGGCGGCGGCGGCTAAATGCCACTGCTCTGCGGTGCTTTGTATTTTGGGTTTTTTTTTTTAAAGGGGGGGCGACGTTTAACGACCGGGTGCCATGACAACGGCCATTAATATATATATCTTCCGTGCCAGCTGGTCAGCGGCTTATTATTTTGTCTTCAGTTGCCTTCCACTCACCCACCACTTCTGACCGACGCTAGCCTCTTCCTGTCCGACCCAACTCCGTTATTGATTATTCTTCACGACTTTATGCTGTTCAGCCTGAAGCGCTATGGCACACATACTTTAGAAAAGACTGGATTGAACTTTGACCCCCTATAAAGGAGGGTATTCTGTCATCTCTGACCTGAAATAAAGTCTCCCTCAGTTGGTTGTAGACTGACCTTTCTGACTTAAAGAAACCATCAGTTTGTCTAATTGACAGCATATGTGCTCACTCAATCACGTGAACATACTCTCTCTTTCGCTCACTTTCTATTTCCCTCTGTCGCTCTCTTTTCTTTCTCCGTTTCTTCTTCTTTCTCTATTTCTCAGTCTTTTTCTCTATTTCTTTTTTCGTATAGATTTTCTTCACACACACTCACACTTAAACACAACCACATGAACATACTCTTACATCCCAGCTCTTCCCTTTTGCCCTAACCCTAACCCTGCCTCTCTTTCTCTCTCTCACTCTCTCTCTCTGTGTGTGTGTCTCTCTCTGCCTCTCTCGTCCTCCTCCGTCTCCAGGACTACAGAGTGAACATCTTCCTGAGGCAGCAGTGGAACGACCCCCGGCTGGCGTACAGCGAGTACCCAGACGACTCCTTAGACCTGGACCCGTCTATGTTGGACTCCATCTGGAAACCCGATCTGTTCTTCGCCAACGAGAAGGGCGCCAACTTCCACGAGGTTACCACTGACAACAAGCTGCTGCGGATCTCCAAAAACGGGAACGTTCTCTACAGCATAAGGTACGGATTAGGCCAAACAAGAAGGTTCTGTACAGCATAAGGTACGGATTAGGCCAAACAAGAAAGTTCTTTACAGTGTGAGGTACATATTAGGCCAAACAAGAAGGTTCTTTACAGTGTGAGGTACGGATTAGGCCAAACAAGAAGGTTCTCTACAGTATGAGGTGGGATTAGGCCAAACAAGAGGGTTCTCTACAGTATGAGGTGGGATTAAGCCAAACAAGAAGGTTCTCTACAGTATGAGGCGGGATTAGGCCAAACAAGAAGGTTCTCTACAGTATGAGGTGGGATTAGGCCAAACAAGAAGGTTCTCTACAGTATGAGGTGGGATTAGGCCAAACAAGAAGGTTCTCTACAGTGTGAGGTGGGATTAGGCCAAATAAGAAGGTTCTCTACAGTGTGAGGTACAGATTAGGCCAAACAAGAAGGTTCTTTACAGTGTGAGGTGGGATTAGGCACATACATACACACACACAGCTACATAAAGACCCCCACCCACACACACACACACACACACACACACACACAAACACACACACACATAAAACCCCCACCATCACACACATACACACACACACACTCCTGCGTCACCTCACATAGTCTTATTACTGCGCTTTGGTTCCAGATAAGTCCTCCGTCCTCGCCCAGGTTTGTTGTATCTTATCTCCATTTTGGCCGATAGCGACAGTTATTAAACAGCTTGCCGCCCTGGGCTGACTGAAGCCTGCATCCTATAGCTTTAGTTTGTCCTCTTTATTTGGGTTTCATAAAGCAAAGGCCTTCCCCAACACACAGCGGGGGCAGTTCAGTTTGTGTGTTAGTATACGCCTGGGAAGAGTCCGTTTTAGATCACTTATCAACGCCGGCGTTCAGCCACTAGGCCCAGGCAGAGCCGAACTCTATACCTTACGAATAGCAGAAAACAAAACAAGACTTTATTTATTTATTTTTTACGTGGCACACAATCAAATGAACTGTGCAGAGCACAGAGAGATCTGACCGCAGCATTGTGGGTTTTGAAGTTCCTGGTTCAGTCTGTGAAATGTCTTATTGGGAGGAAAAAGTAAAGGAAACACATGGTTTCTATATGATGTCTGTAGGTTAGTCACCCAACAGCCAGACAACCTCATCCGTCTAAAACATTCATTAGATCTTAATGCTAATTCAGTTAGGCATGGTTGTATATCCTAATTATTTTTTAGGCTTCCTGTCGTAGAAGATATCCATGACAACTCCGGTTGCAGGGAGCACACATACTTCAATCTCCTTTAGGAATATTAACAGAAAACAGGTTAGCTGACACACTGAGGCAGCCGGGGTGGAGGTAGGAGCTTTATTCACTGAAAACAAACAAAGCCTGTAGTTATCAACCTCACTAAGATTATATGAACTTTAACTGAAGCTTTATTCATTGAAAACATAGCCTGTAGTTATCACCCTCAATAAGAGTGACCTGTCAGCCTAAGGGCAATAGTCTATCAGTTAAGAATATGTATTTTATTTATAGCCTACAAACATTTGACGTGAAATATGTTCATAACTGATTCCAGACATTTGAAATCTCTTTTGCAAATTATTCTGTTGACCTTTTAAAATGTGGCAACAAAAAAAATTGCGTGTCTTTTTGCTAAACAGTGCAAAACATGTTTTGTTCTTTTTTTTTCTTTCTTTTTGCAGTGACATGTGCAGCCGATAATGTAGACGCATGGAGTTTAAATTCTCTCTGTTAGATCCATGCATTACTCCAGGCTTGCGGACTTCGCATGTTTTAGATTGTGTGCTTCAGGATTAGGACATGCACACAAGCATATGTCACCTGCAGGCGTATGGTCGTTAGATGCGTCACAGTAGCATGTTGAATTAGATCATGCTTACAAAAATGCAAACGTAATCATGTACATTGTCTTATTCTTGACAGTCATGTGTAGAGACATTTTTACAGTGCTTTGAAGTATAGACAATATTATAATTCAAATGCTTATTATGCAAATCGCTATAATTTGATGTATTTCGTGTTTTGAGGCCCTTTTTGATGTTTGGGCTATTCCAATGACCTTAAATGAGTCATTCATGTCTGAATATTTATTATTATACATATAATATAATTCAAGGTATCTTCAGGAGGCATTGTATACCCGCTGTAGCCTGTGGAGTGCGTTGTCCGCACGCAAAGAAAGACAGTGGTAACACAATGGCCACTACTGTATAAAAACACTCCAGGGAATATACTGTACACCTACACAAAAACACACACACACACACACACACACAGAGACACACAGAGACACACACAGAGAGACACACGCACACACACACACACACACACACACACACACAGAGACACACACACACACACACACACACACACAGAGACACACACACACACACGCAGAACACAGAGGGACACACACACACACACACACACACACACACACACAGAGACACACGCACAGAGACACACGCACACACACACACACACACACACACAAACACACACACACAGACAGACACACACACACACACACACACACACACACACGCAAACAGACACACACACACACACCCACACACATTACATCTGTAATTATGTATTTTTGAAGTATTTGTATATATATACATATTTTATATTATTTATAACTTTCTGTCCGACAGCTATAAAACAGCAACATGTTTTCCTCTGTTCTAATTAAAGTTAGTTTGTTTGTAAGTTGACGTGTTGTTGTTCTTTGTTGTTGTTCTTTGTTGTTGTTGTTGTTGTTCTCAGAATAACGTTGATCTTGGCCTGCCCCATGGACCTGAAGAACTTCCCTATGGACGTCCAGACCTGCATCATGCAGCTGGAGAGCTGTGAGTCCAACACACACACACACACACACACACACACACACACACACACACACACACACACACACACACGCACACACACTTACACTAACCCCCACACACATTACATACACACATTACATACAGATGCACACACAACCACAGACACCCACACTACAACATATGCACACACACAAACACACACATTGGGAGCTCAAGGGAGATTTATGTTTAGTATTCATCAGTGCAGACTGTGTGTGTGTGTGTGTGTGTGTGTGTGTGTGTGTGTGCGTGTGTGTGTGTGTGTGTGTGTGTACCAGCTAGCTACTGTAGATGGATGTGACCCTGACTGAGACGACAGACTGATGAGAGCTTTAGTGATTTACACTTTCTAGCCTCCAGAGGTACTAACACACACACACACACACTCTCACACACACACACACACACACACTAACACTCCCTTAGTCAATATACACCCACTCACACATAGACTCAATTTCAGACAAACAACTACACACACACACACACACACTCACACACACACACCGACACACACACACACACCTTCCCACAGGTGAAGGCAAGGGGGGTCAGTCAGCAGCGAGTCTGGTTCCAGCCGGTCTGGGCCGGTCTGTCAGTCTGTCTCTGTTGTCCCTGGATGTTATGGATTTTTTATTTACTCTTTGTACTCCTCCTACGTGATAGGAATCAACGCTCTATGTACAGATCAATCTGTCTGCTGGGAAACGTGTTCCACGCACAGCTTAGAGAGCTAGTGCCAAGGAGTGTGTGTATGTGTGCGTGTGTGTGTGTGTGTGTGTGTGTGTGTGTGTGTGTGGGTGTGTGTTGGTGTGTGTAGGTGTGTCGGTATGTGTTTGTGTCGGTATAAACAAGTCTTTGTCAAAAGCTGTGAACTTGTTGTTGCTTTGTTCTTGGTGGGCTTTACAATGAATAACAAAACAAAAAAAAAACTTTTAGTTTCAGTTTTCTGATTCGTTTCTCACGCAGTCTGAAATGTCCTATTCACATTCCCTGTATGTCTGCTGTGTGTGTTCTGTTCCCAGTCGGCTACACGATGAACGACCTCATATTCGAGTGGGATGAGAAGGGGGCGGTGCAGGTGGCTGACGGACTCACGCTGCCACAGTTCATCATGAAAGAGGAGAAGGACCTTCGCTACTGCACCAAGCACTACAACACAGGTCTGTGTGTGCGTGTGTGTGTGTGTGTGTGTGTGTCCGTCTGTCTGCCTGTCTGCACCAAACACTACAACACAGGTCTGTCTGTCTGTCTGTCTGTCTGTCTGTCTGTCTGTCTGTCTTTCGGTCGGTCGGTCGGTCGGTCGGTCTGAAACTAACCTACAAAAACGTAAAAATTAAATGTTAAGAACTGTGTCTATATAGTATTCATACTCAAAGTAAAACAACAACAGAAAGCATCACCAAGCTGAATCGGCTTAATCAGCGTTGTTGTACTTCAGCTAGGCTATTTTTGAGTTGGTTCCGCTTTCCCTGACAACACAGGTCGGTCTCACCTAGTCTCTGTAAAAACTACAACAGGTCGGTCTCACCTAGTCTCTGTAAAAACTACAACACAGGTCGGTCTCACCTAGTCTCTGTAAAAACTACAACACAGGTCGGTCTCACCTAGTCTCTGTAAAAACTACAACACAGGTCAGTCTCACCTAGTCTCTGTAAAAACTACAACACAGCTCGGTCTCACCTAGTCTCTGAAACAGTCTAATGTGGCTATGGACATGTCTCTTGTTCTCTCTCTTTCTGTCTCTCTCCCTCTACCTCTCCCTCTACCTCTCTTTCTTTCTCTCTCTTTCTCTTCCTATCACTCACCCCCTCTCTCTCCCTCTCTCTTGTACCACACACAAACACACACCTCACCAATTTCTTTACTCCATATGGTCTTGTTCTGTGGGGCTTAGGGATGCTCCTCCTCCTCCTCTTCCCTCTCCTCTCCCTCCTCCTCCTCCTCTTCCCTCTCCTCTCCCTCCTCCTCCTCCTCTTCCTTCTCCTCTCCCTCCTCCTCCTCCTCCTCTTCCCTCTCCTCTCCCTCCTCCTCCTCCTCTTCCCTCTCCTCTCCCTCCTCCTTCTCCTCTCCCTCCTCCTCCTCCTCTTCCTCCTCCTCTCCCTCCTCCTCCTCCTCTTCCTTCTCCTCTCCCTCCTCCTCCTCCCTATTTTTAGCCGTAGCTGACAATGGACGATGGAGCATGGACCGTTACACGGGCACACGCTGCTTACTGTGCTGATAGTGGAGCGGGGAAGAAACGGAGGAGAGGAGAGACGTAGAGAAAGGGAGGAGGGAGAGAGGTAGAGAAATGGAAGATGGTGAAAGGGGGAGAGAGTGTGTAAGGGTAGAGGAGGGTGAAAAAAAGGAATTGGAAAGATTCTGCTAAAGGAAGGAAGGAAGGGAGGGAGGGAGGGAGGGAGGAAAGGAAGGAAGGAAGGAAGGAGTGAGGGAAGTACGGGAAAGAAGAGAACGAAGACGGGAGAGAAGGGAGAGGGGTAAAATGAGGAGAGGAAAGGGAGAGATGGAGCAGAAGGCAAGCAAAAGAGAGGGAGAGGTAGAGAGAGAGGTAGGGAGAGAGAGGGGGGGGGGGTGTCTGGATATGCTTGGTTTCTCCCTCATGCTCCTGTGAGCCGAAACCATCTGTCCAGTTCACCCCGACACTCACTCCCTCAGTACACTCACTCCTGCACTCTCACTCCCTCAGTACACTCACTCCTGTACTCTCACTCCCACTGTGCACTCCAATCACTTCTTCTGTATACTCACACACTCTCTACGATCACTCCTTTCTCACACCCCTCACTCCACAAAGAAAATGACCCTTCCTGACCAAACTGACTGACTCAAGATGGAAACATAAATTTGTCTATTATAGATTATTGTTATTTTGTAATTATTGCGAGTCAAATATACCAAGAACTGAAACGGGACCTATCACACTTAAAGCAACCTCTCTACTAACTCCCCCAACACACACACACGCGCACACCCACACCCACACACACACACACACACACACACACACACACTCAAACCCTCGTCCCCTAGCTTCCCTTCCCCTTGTTCACCCCAGCTGTAAGCAGAGTGGGGAGAGAGAGAGAGAGAGTGTGTGTGTGTGTGTGTGTGTGTGTGTGTGTGTGTGTGTGTGTGTGTGTGTGTGTGTGTGTGTGTGAGAGGGAGAGAGAGAGTGGGGCTCCCAGTGATGAGTTTGGCTCCGGGGCCGTCAGTCAGGGACGAAGCTGACAAGTCCAGCTGACAGCCATGGTGACAAATGGTGTCGGTCTGTCGTACTACACACACACACACACACACACACACACACACACACACACACACACACACACACAAACACACGAACGCACACACACACACACACACACACACACAAACACACCCTAAAAGGTGTTGGTCTGCTGCACTACACGGAGAGAGAGAGAGAGAGAGAGAGAGAGAGAGAGAGAGAGAGAGAGAGAGAGAGAGAGAGAGAGAGAGAGACACACACACACAGACATACAAAAACACAAATCACAAACGTTGTTTGTCTGTCAAACTACACACACACACACACAAACACAGAGAGAGAGAGAGAGAGAGACACACACATACCCACATACACTAACACACAAACCCCAAATGCTGTTTGTCTGTTGTACTACACACACACACCCCCCCAAATGGTGTTGGTCTGTCACACTACAAACACACACACACACAATCCCCAAATGGTGTCGGTCTGCTCCACTACACACACACACACACACACACACACACACACACACACACACGCACAAGCCTGAAATTGTGTCTGTTTATTGCATTACACACCCACATACACACACAAACCCACACCCACACACACACACACACACACTCATCCCCCAAACTGTAGCTGTGAGGCTGGGGGTGGGGGGGGGGGGCTAGAACTGACGGACGCTCTCATCCAACCAGCCACAGCAGCAGCCGGCTTGGACACAGGGGCTCGCTCCAGCTGCTGAGCAGACACACACACACACACACCACACACACTCACTCATACACACGCATCACATATATCACGGCACTCCTCTTAAAGCACAAACACACACACACACACACACACACACACACACACACATATCACAGCAGTCCTCGCACTGAGCACGCACACACATAACACTACGCACACACAAATCACACATACGCACGCACACACACACCTTACAGCCCTCCTGGCACTAAACACACATACACAACAACAACTCACACACCCCTGCTGCTACAAACACACTTACAATACACACACATACACACACGTCACAGCCTTATTGGCACTACACACAGACACAAGCATACACACACACACACACACACACACACACACCTCATAGCCCTTCTTGCACACACACACACACACACGCTTCTTGCACACACACATTCACATCAACCCGTCAGCATAGGTTCACACACACAAGGGCTCGCTGAAGTACGTCCACAAGTACACCAACGTACCCACAGACACAGACACACACACACACTCACAGACACACTCAGACACGCACTCACACATATATATACACACACACACTCACAGACACACTCAGACACGCACTCACACATATATATACACACACACACTCACAGACACACTCACACACGCACTCACACACATATATATATACACACACACACAGACACACTCACACACGCACTCACACACACACATTGCTCTCCAGGTTGAATCTGGGCTCCCTCGTCCTTGGTGCCTCTGAGCTGGTTGTTGTCTGGGTGGGAGAGCAGCAGAAGGTTAGCGCTGTTCTCTTCTCCTTTTCTCCATCCCTCTCTCTTTTCCTTCCTCCTCCTCCTCTTCACACATCAATGATTTACCCTTCATCTGCCTTTGTGATTCCTCCATGTCGCCTTTTCATTTTTGTCGTACTTAACTTCAGCCCCTAAGCATTCCTTTCAAATGGCTGGGTTTGGTTTTGATGGTTGTCTTTGTTTGAGTTGATGAGCAAAGGTGTCTTGTCCCTCACACTCTCTCTCCCCCTCTCCCCTCCTCCTTCCCTCTCTATTTCTTCCTATCCCTCCCTCTCTCTCTATCCCTCCCTCCCTCTTCCCCTCCTTCCCTCACTCTCTTTCTCCTTCCCTCCCTCTCCCCGTCCTTCTCTCCCTCTCCCTCACTCCCTCCTCTCCCCATCCCTCCCTCCTTCTCTCCTTCCCTCCCCTTCCCTCCCCTTTTCTCCCCATCCCTCACTCCCTCTCTTCCTCACTCCCTCTCTCCCTCCCCTTCTCTTCCATCCTTACGTCCTCTTAATTTCCCCTTCTCTCCATTTTCTCTCTGAGGAGTTTTCAAGGACAATTTTGTCTGTCTTTCTATTCTCGTCCTCCGTTCGTCTCCCTCCATCTCTTAACCTTAACCTAGTGTCTTGCTTCATCACGTCCCCCGCTTCCTCCATTCTCAAACCCCTTCCCTCCCTCCCTCCCTCTCTCTCTCTCCCCATCTCTTTGTGAGGCCTATTAGTCCCCTGTGTGTGTGTGTGTGTGTGTGTGTGTGTGTGTGTGTGTGTGTGTGTGTGTGTGTGTGTGTGCTCCACTGCTACCCGGCCAGGCATCACGAGGGGGGAATCACAGTGTCGTTTGTCTCTGTTTTACCAGCCCCAGTCTGAGGACAGGAACACACTCTCGCTTGCCTCACGCCTCCAGAGGTTTCCATGGCCTTTGTCTTCACCCTGCCTCCCCCCGTCTCCACCCGGTTGTCCTATCACCCCCCCCCCCCACACACACACACACACACACACACACACTCCCCCTGTCTCCCTCCCCCGTAGACGAGGAGAGAGCTTACACGCCAGGTGCATCACT
The DNA here is from genome assembly GCA_026901105.3 of Galaxias olidus. Taxonomy (NCBI): domain Eukaryota; kingdom Metazoa; phylum Chordata; class Actinopteri; order Galaxiiformes; family Galaxiidae; genus Galaxias; species Galaxias olidus. The sequence continues at coordinate 11,501 of JAPMUY010010965.1, read as the reverse complement.
AATTATTGCACCGCTGGTGCATTGCAGCTTCGCCGCTCGTTCTGGTGTGGTGACTGGTCGACTGGTGGTTTGCTGTTAACCAGTAAGGCACTGGGACTGGTACGACCCTGTCACTCTGGTGTGGTGACTGGTCGACTGGTGGTTTGCTGTTAACCAGTAAGGTACTGGGACTGGTACGACCCTGTCACTCTGGTGTGGTGACTGGTCGACTGGTGGTTTGCTGTTAACCAGTAAGGTACTGGGACTGGTACGACCCTGTCACTCTGGTGTGGTGACTGGTCGACTGGTGGTTTGCTGTTAACCAGTAAGGTACTGGGACTGGTACGACCCTGTCACTCTGGTGTGGTGACTGGTTGACTGGTGGTTTGCTGTTAACCAGTAAGGTACTGGGACTGGTACGACCCTGTCACTCTGTGGTGGTACTAATACTAGTGTGAGGACAACCCAGTAATTTTCCTCTGCTCTGGTGGTGTATGCATCGTCACACAAACACACACACACACACACACACACAGACACACACACACACACACACACACACACACACACGTGAACCATTCCATTCCTCCCATCGTTCATCCTCTTCCTTTATCTATCTCTCCATCCTCTTCTTCTATATATATATCTCCATCCTCTTCCTCTGCCTCTCTTATCTCTTCATCCTAGTCTTTCCATCCTCTCTTTCTCCACCTCTCAACCCCTCCACCCTGATTCTTCCTCTCCACTTGTAGAAAAAGAGATAGAGTTGAAGGTACAGTGAGGCGCTTTGGGCATGCGAAACAAGATGGCTGACACAGACTACTTAGTGAGAGTTGTCATTGATTAAAAACAGTGGGGTAGGGATTTAAAGAAAATATCCCCTGATACTCTGATGTTTTTAGAATTATAATTGAATTGCTCTGAATCATTCAATTATAATGATTTCAAAATATGAATCAGATTCCTGTTCTGATTTTCCACCGCAGGACCCCTTCACTAGCGACCCCCCTTTCAAAACAATCCTTCAGGCTAAACTCTAATTGAATGGAAGGTCTGGACAAAGGCAGCCGTCTTGGATTGATCTTAGCTGAGTAAATCGATGGTGGCCATCAGGCTGGCCTCTGAGGTTAAGGGAGCTACATCACAGTGTCAGAGAGAGAGAGTGGGGAGGAGGGGGGGAGGGGTGGGGGGCTAAAACAGTCAAATCATCATCATGCTGAAAAAGGCCTGTTTGTTAAGCTTCGACAGATGCTTTGAGAAGTCTGTTATTTTACGTGATATTGTTTTCCATGGAGGATTAGGTGAGGCAGGTGGAATCAGTAAGCAATGCTACTCTGAATGAGTTATTGGGGAAAATAAAGCAGTATTCTGTTTATATGGATGGATGGATGAATGGATGGATGGATGGATGGATGGATGGATGGATGTTAGATAGATAGATAGATAGATAGATAGATAGATAGATAGATAGATAGATAGATAGATAGATAGATACATAGATAGCAGTGGAATCAACTGATTTACAGTAGATTTGCTGTAAAACAAGGAGTCGTCTACTTTTGACAACAATGATAATAACAATGATAGGGCCTAAGTTGTGGTTTTTGTCAGAGGCATGGCCTCAATTTGCTCTGTATGGCTTCCACTTTCCCATGTTATCTAGTGTTCCCCTGTGTGTGTGTGTGTGTGTGTGTGTGTGTGTGTGTGTGTGTGTGTGTGTGGGTGGGAGGGTGGATGGGTGGGTGGGTGTGTGTGGGTGGGTGTGTGTGTTGGATGCACACATATGAATCTTTCTGTGTACCTTTTAAAATTTAAGTGTCTTCTGTGTTTGTAAGTGTGTGTGTGTGCTATTTGTAGGTGTGTGTGTGTGTGTGTGTGTGCGTGTGTGTGTGTGTGTGTGTGTGCCTGAATACATGTGCGTGGTTTATGTTTGTGTAAGAGTGTGTGTGGGGGAGTACACAGTCCTATGAACGTATATGTGAGTGTGTGTGTGCTCAGGGGGTCGGCTCGGGTTGACTTGCACGCCCAGACAATGCGACCTTTCGTAGGAATGATGAATTTTGCAACAACCGTGTCAAGCAGAGGGTCCTCTGTCGCCTGTAGCTAAGCTCTCTGTGTACCACGTGTTCCTCTACTCCTACAGACAGACAGGCAGGCAGGCAGGCAGACAGGCAGGCAGACAGTCTACTTACTCGTACAGACAGACAGACAGACAGACAGACAGACAGACAGACAGTCTACTTACTCCTACAGACAGACAGACAGACAGACAGACAGACAGACAGACAGACAGACTACCAGGTAGTCCCATAGGAGGAGGGAAGAGTGGGGTTTAGGATTAGAGAGAGAGAGCGAGGGGCCCTTAACCCCAAGTTGCTCCAGGGTTAATGATGAACACGTAGTCTATTCATCAACAGCCATCTCTTCACCTTACAATCCTCTGTGGCGGTCCAATGGAATGTGATTAGTGTAATCTACTGTGGACGATGTACGATGATCGCTTTAAGATAGAAGAGATCACTGACCATACCCCCCTCCTCCATTCTCTCGCTCTCCCTCTCTCTCTCTCACCCTTACCCCAACCCTAATCCCCCCTCCTCAGTTCTCTCTCTCTCCCTCTCTCTCTCTCTCTCACCCTTACCTCAACCCTAACCCCCCTCCTCCATTCTCTCTTTCTCCCTCTCTCTCTCACCCTTACCCCAACCCTAACCCCCCTCCTCCATTCTCTCTCTCTCCCTCTCTCTCTCTCACCCTTACCCCAACCCTAACCCCCCTCCTCCATTCTCTCTCTCTCTAACCCTTACCCCCCTCCTCCCTAACCCTGTTCTGCTCTCTCTCTCTCTATTACCCCGTTCTGCTCTCTCTCTCCAACCCAGTTCTGCTCTCTCTCTATTACTCCCTTCTGCTCTTTCTCTCTCTATTACCCTGTTCTGCCTCTCTCTCTCTCTCTCTATCTCTCGGTCTCTCTCTCTCTCTCTCTCTCTCTCTCTATTACCCCGTTCTGCTCTCTCTCTCTCTCTCTATTACCCCGTTCTGCTCTCTCTCTCTCTATTACCCCGTTCTGCTCTCTCTCTCTCTCTCTCTCTCTCTCTCTCTCTCTCTCTCTCTCTCTCTCTCTCTCTCTCTCTATATATATATATATATATATATATATATATATATATATATATATTACCCCATTCTGCTCTCTCTCTCTCTCAAACCATGTTCTGCGCTCTCTCTCTCTCACACATTTCTGTTCTGCTCTCTCTCTCTAACCCCGTTTTGGTCTCTCTTTCTATTACCCCGTTCTGCTCTCTCTGCTGGTTTACCAGATTAGAGACTGTGACAAAGCAGATCAGCAGTCGTGACAAAGGGACTCTGAATGTCACTATTGACTATATTTCACTCTCTCACAAACACACACAAATCCTCTCTCTTCCTCTTTCTCTCTCCCTCTTTCTCTCTCTCTCTTTTCCTCTCTCCCTCCTTCTCTCTCTCTCTTTTCCTCTCTCTCTCTCTCTCTCTCTCTCTTAACTCAATTCAGTTCAGCTCAATGTTACAAATGGGATTTGAATTCTAGGTCAGTCAATGTGGGTTAAAAGTAATTGTATTTGGACTGTAAGTTTCTTTACTCTCTACTCTCCTTCAGGCTAAATTACACCTGCCGTAGACATTTGATGAGACTTTACCTCCGACGTCTAACCTTCGTCCTTCTCTGTGTCCTCCTCCTCAGGTAAATTCACCTGCATCGAGGCCCGCTTCCACCTGGAGCGTCAGATGGGCTACTATCTGATCCAGATGTACATCCCGTCCCTCCTCATCGTCATCCTCTCCTGGGTGTCCTTCTGGATCAACATGGACGCCGCGCCGGCCCGCGTGGGGCTGGGCATCACCACGGTGCTCACCATGACGACGCAGAGCTCCGGGTCCAGAGCCTCGCTGCCCAAGGTGGGGCCTCGTAGACACACATCACACACACACACGCTCACACACACACACACAGAGAGAGACACACACGCAGAGACACACACACATGCAGA
>JAPMUY010010965.1:0-2500 GCA_026901105.3 Galaxias olidus | reverse complement strand
CATTCATTTCCAGGAGTATTGAGAGAGAGAGAACAAAGTGTGCTTCTGTAAAAGTGACGAGTTAGATTTTTTGTCTATGTGTCTCATTGTCTAAGGCTGAACATTGCAATTATACATTTGCTTAGATTAGGTCCATAATATATCATGTAACTGTTTAAATGAAGTAGATAAACTATTTTGTAAAACGTTATTGCAAATCGTTCATATACAAAAACAGTGTATATACAGTGTACATACTGACATTTTGTCTAAGCCAATGATCATCTAAATTTGCACCAAAACAACCCCACATCCATTGTTTGTGAGTATCAGTTAGCGTTGAGCGCTGTCTCCTCTTGTCCTAGTTTCCTTAAAACCTGTTCATTTACACAAATCCCTCTCTTCTCTGTTTTATTGACTGTGTGTGTGTGTGTGTAATATCCCACTCCCAACACCATCAAGCTCCCAGGGCATCAGTGGGGCATTAGATCCGTCTGGAACTCACAATCCATTTAAAGTGCATTCATTTTTCATGAGAGGACGGTCGCCTTACTGAGATTGATTAAAGTCGCAGTCGTCGACGGCGACGAACAGAGGAACTAAAGCCCTTCAGGGTTCCTCTCACTATTCACAACAATGTTCACTGTCGACAACTTTTGTGGGTTTTTTTTCCTTCTTCTTGGGAATGCATAATTTAGCAGCCCCAGCACGGCTAAGGAGGGGGCCGTGTTGTGAGGGTAGGGGTTGCTAAAAGACGGTGGTAATGCATGACAATGACGCCACGAAATCTTGTTTTCCTCAATCTTGGCTTTAAGAAAACATCTTTTTCACTGTGGCACGCAGAAGTTCAAGTTTTACTTGTCAATATGCAAGTACAATGACAGTGAAATGTTTTCCCACTAACTCTGCAATGTGCAAACAAACAAGAATTTGAGTAAGGAATAAAATAATTGAATTAGTACACATTTTAGCAAGTATGGAAACGGTGCCGATGTCATGTGCAATGTTGTGTTGTGCGAAATACAATACAGTTGTATTTGCATGTGATTTGTTACAGTGCAGGTCTCACATTATAAGTCCGGTTTTCAGCAGCTATCTGTGGATCAATATGTTCAACATATTTCACTTTTCCCTTTATAGAAAATCAATATTTGAATCGGGTGAAGACGGAATTAGGCTTTTTAAACTCAAGACTCCAGTTAGCAAGTCTCAAGACTCTCCGATAGCAGTGAATTCACCCTTCCATATTGAAAATGCATGAACCACATGTCTCCACTGAAGTCTCTGTGGGGTCTGGCCTCCCCTTCTTCTTCTCTCAAACATTTAATCAATCAATTGTATCTGTCCACATGAATCTTATCAGCTGCAGGCTTTGGTATTGAATAAGAAGTAAAGCTGTCGACTCCTCAGGGAATATTGAAGAAAGAAAAAGTTGCTTAATCGAGTTTGAGAGAGAAACAGGGGAGGAATAAAGAGAGAGAGAGAGGGAGGGAGAGAGAGGAGATTAGTTAAGGAGAAAGAAAGAGCAGAGAGAGGGAGAGGGAGTGGCAGAGAGGGAGGGAGAGAGTGCGACAGAAAGACTACTCCCTGGATGTGTGTGTATGTGTGGGAGCTCCTGCTTTGTGTCCATATATATATGTGTGTGTGTGTGTGTGTGTGTGTGTGTGTGTGTGTGTGTGTGTGTGTGTGTGTGTGTGTGTGTGTGTGTGTGTGTGTGTGTGTGTGTGTGTGTGCGGGTCTGTCATCCATATGACACACAATTTCATCTCTATTCACCTGAAACCTGAAAGGTGTGTGTGTGTGTGTGTGTGTGAGAGAGAGAGAGAGAGAGAGAGAGAGAGAGAGAGAGAGAGAGAGAGGGTCTCTGTGTGTGTGTGTGTGTGTGTGTGTGTGAGGGAGGGAGAGAGAGTGCGACAGAAAGACTACTCCCTGGATGTGTGTGTGTATGTGTGGGAGCTCCTGCTTTGTGTCCATATATATGTGTGTGTGTGTGTGTGTGTGTGTGTGTGTGTGTGTGTGTGTGTGTATGTGTGTGTGTGTGCTTCACTTGCACACTGCTCAGATTGACCAATCCGGGATGGGGGGGTAAATCCTAAATCCCATTGTAATAATCCTGGCTCTCTGGGGAGGCTGGGAGGTGGTGCTTCGTTCTATAATAGGTGAGGTTAGATTAGTCCACCTCTCCCTGCCACACAGGTAGATTACACTGCACTGCACCTTATACGGAGATCATCAGAGAGAGAGAGGGAGGAGAGGGAACATGTAAACCATAAGATGGAGGAGAGATAGAGACCGAGGCAGAGAAGAGAGAGAGAGAGAGAGAGAGAGAGAGTTAGGTAAAGAGGGAATTGTCTCTTGGATCACAGTGTTTGTCATTGTTGACCCTGATCCTCTCCAAATCCTGCCGATGGTCCTGATCTGATCCTGCGTGACTTCCCAGGGATATATACAGGGATATATACAGGGATATGTACAGGGGTATATACAGGGATATTTACAGGGATATGTACAGGGATATATA
>JAPMUY010010964.1:0-13023 GCA_026901105.3 Galaxias olidus | reverse complement strand
AGAGCAGCCGCTCATGAAAAGCAGTCTAAGGGGAAAATGGTGTTTGTGGAGATTGGCCCTCGCATTGCTCTCAGAAGGAGCATCCTGGAGACTTTGGGGGGAGACACCGTAGTTCTCTCTTCCGTGCAGCCAGAGAAAGATCACGAGACTATCCTAAACACTCTGTCAGCATTGTTTGCACTGGGGATCCAGGTTGACTGGGACCAGTTCTACAAAGGATGCGAGACGTTACCAGAACCTTTCCCTATCTATCAGTTTGACAACCTTAAGAAAGAGGTTTGGTTCGAGGCAGCTAGAAGAAAATGTGAAGCTTCTGCTTCCTGTCAACATCCTTTGATAGGCCAAACTCAGCCGGGGAGCAATGAGCTCAAGTGCGTTCTGTCAATAGAGAACGCACCCTATTTATGGGAGCACAAACTCAACGGCGTATGCATTGCTCCTGGGGCCTTGTATGTTGAACTAGCATATGCCTCTATCGTGGCAAGCTCAAGGCCTAAAATGCCGGTTTCTTCACTGCAGCTTTGTATCTCCTTTCAGGCCTTGTTTGCAATCCCTGCAAACTCTCATGAATTGAAAGTAATACTGGAGCTGAAAGGCAACGAGACTACATTCAGAGTTCAGTCTGCCATAGCAACCCTTTCATCTGGCACTATTAGATGCATGTACGGGCAAACATTGGTTGATGAGCAAGCAATTTGTCTTGATGCCATCTATGAAAGATGTAAATTGGTAACAAGTGGTGATGAACTGTACAGAAGGCTTTCAAGTGCAGGATTTGAATATGGATCCGTTTTCCGACACCTAGATGACGTACACTCTGGAGAAGAATTCAAGGAGGCTGTGACAGTCATTAAAATCCCAGACGAGGTGCTAAAACGACTTCACGAGTACATTCTCCACCCAGTGGTGTTGGATTACTTCCTTCAGATGACGGCCGTAATGGCTTTTGGGGGACTAGCTCCGAGGCATGGCTTCCCTTCTGGAATTGGCAGTATGGCCATAGCAGGACCATTGCAACAGGAAATGGTCATCTATCTCAGAGCAACTGAGGAGACGTCAGACTACTTAGATGTGTGTGGTTGCTTTTGCACCAAAGATGGGCAAGTGATGGTTGAACTAAAGCAGACAAGGATCTTATTTTTGGACAATTGCTCAGAAGTGGAGTCCCTGTTCTTTAACAATGAAATATTCTCCATTAAAGCCGATGAGACCCACTTTTCTTGCTTACCCAAAGCCCTCATTTTTGAGGATACACTAGGGGTCGCCAAATCACTGCGACCTTATATTCACCCAGACTCCATCTCTATTATGAACAGAGAGCATTGGTTGAGTAATCAATTACAGGATCTGATGTCGCAGTGTCTGAGCAATACAAATGTTTTAGAAGTTTTGTTTGCTTGGGGAGTTCAGGATCTCACTTATTTGTCTACTGATAAAGCACTGGAATGCCTGGCTTACTGCTGTGAGATATTTCGGCGGATTGTTCTGTTCTTGAAAGAGAACCAGCCCCTTTGCACCATCCGAGTAATTACTTACAGATCAGCAGAGAACAATGTGGACCATCTCAGTCCTGGCTCTGTGCTCTCTGGTATGATGAGAGCTTGTGCAGCCGAGATACCAGGCCTCTCTTTTCAGTTGGTCGACCTGGCATCTGTGACAAGTGAGGACATTAAGACGTTGGTTCATGTAATGCACACGTGTAAACAATCTGAGGTCACAATCAGCAATGGCCAGGTAACGTCAACAAAGATAGTACGCACCCCAACACCTGTCACCTCTTGCTCTGGGGGTACTGTCCATTCCATGTATGTTAAAGACTTTGTTTTGCAGACTGCTAACCCATTTAAAATGGACAAAGTGTCTGCCATGTCCTGTGATGTAAAGGAAAACATTATCCAGGTGAAATCAGTTGAGATTCAGCTCGGTAAGATTTGCGTTCATTCATCCGATTATTTCCCTGTCAGCGTTTCACATTTTAACTTTGGGCAGACTATGTACTGGAACAAACACACGGCTCAGAACCACAAGCTTCTGGCTTTGGATTTCCGTGGCACTGTCACAGATGTAGGCAAAGATGTCACCCATTTGAAAGTGGGAGATGATGTTGTTTGTTGTTATCCAGTGTCTGCCACGTCTAGGGTTGTAGTCCCAGAAGCAGCATGCTACAAAACAAAGAGGTTGCCATTTCTGAGGGAAAATCCGTGCATGTCCTATTTTGTTCTGGCATGGGAGATACTGCAGAAAACACTACCCAGACTAAAACATCGGAGGAAAATGGCTATTGTTTCTGCCAATCCTACGTCCTGTCTGGTTAGTGTTTTAGCCCTGACAGCTAACAGGGTAGGATGGAACGTGATTTCTCGTCCACAGTTCAAAGGTCAACAGCTAGACGTTGAACAGTGTGACACATTTATCTTTCTGGCCCCATTAGATATGGCCATACTGGCAAAAGTAAAAGGTGACAACAGGGAGAAACACATTGTTGTGGTGTGCAACAATCCAATGCCATCATCCTCATCACTTCCTTTAAATTATTTAGCACAAGAGAGTGAACTCACTCACATCAACAAAGTGTATGTTTCTCAGGTTTTACAAAGAGCTAATCTTAAAACACAACAAACTAAAATCTTCAAATGGCTCCGGTCATTACATTTGGATGCGCAAACATTATCACTGAAACGAGACACATTTCAATCACCAGGCACAAAGGATGTGTCACCCATTCCTATTACCGAGTCTTACTTTGAAACAGGATTTCTGTTTCAAATAGATATACATCATAAGGGACCAGAGAGTTTTCTGTCTGAAATACCCTTTCTCACAAGGCCAAGGCAACTTTTCAAGCGGAATTGTGTGTACATTGTGACTGGCGGCCTCTCTGGTTTAGGATTTGAAACCGTGAGATTCATTGCCCACAACAGTGGGGGCTGTATTGTAACACTGTCCAGACGCACTGTGTCAAATGAAATGCAGCTTGTGATCGACACACTTCAGAAAAGATGTGGGGTATCGATAGTGAGCATCCAGTGTGATGTTTCAGTTGCGGGGCAAGTGGAGAGAGCTGTAACTCAGATCGGACAAAGATTCCCATCCTGTCCAATAAAGGGAGTATTTCACAGTGCTGCTGTGTTGCATGATGCTTTGATTGAAACACTTGAACAATCCCTTTTCCAAAAGGTCTTACAACCAAAGGTGAATGGGGCCTTAAATCTTCATTATTCAATGCTGCACAACAAATTGGACTATTTTGTATGCTACTCATCAATTTCTTCCTTTATTGGGAATGCTTCTCAATCGAATTATGCAGCAGCAAACTCCTTCCTAGACACATTTTGTCATTACAGGAGAAACCTTGGGCTTGCTGCACAGTCAATAAACTGGGGTCCTTTGAATCTCGGCCTCTTGTTGAATCAAGACCATTTCCAAAGGTTCTTGGAGGCCAAGGGCATGATGATAATGGACGTATGCGAAGTTCACAATGCGCTCAAAAAGTGTCTCTCTATGAACAATACACAGCAATTAATTTGCAAATTCAACTTTAAAAATTTGAACAGCCACGTTCTGTCCCGAAATGCAGCTCTCTTGAGAGAAAGGCTGTCAAGTTTGGTTGAAAGTGAGCTGGAAAGAAATACTACGACAGCAGTCAGAGTTCAAAATCTATCGACAGTGCATGAGACAGTAAAGGAAATGCTCAGTGAAATAAGTAATGTTAGCATGGAAAAGCTCGAGGATGACACAGCACTTTGTGAACTGGGTGTAGACTCAATGATTGCTATGACTTTACAGAACCAGATATTTCTAAATACTGGCGTCAACATTCCTTTGGTGAAATTACTGGATCACAACAGCACACTGAGTACATTGGTAGAACTACTGAGGGAGGGTGGCTAGAGTGTTTTTGAAATAAAGTGGTTTTGCAAAAATACAATAAAAAATTATTATTGTATTACTGCGATATTTTTGGCATTTCAACCCTGGTTTGAAATATCTTGTAGGATTCATCACATTGTCAGTTGGATGGCGATAGACTATGTGGAAGCTTTGCAACTTACGTCCTAAGTTGAAATATTATTCCTACTGTCATTATTATAGTCTTTCAAAAATAAAGTAGTCAAGTTGCTCCTGAATTAGATGGACAGACTTTACATCAGACTGTAAATATTTTATGGACTCCCACCAACATTTCTTTGTAAACTAAAAATATATAAAATACCTTGTCTGTGAAGTTTTGGTCAAATTTCCACCATGAACAAATCACCCATAATTGTGCCAATGTACTGTAATTACAATAAAATCAATATATTACATCCTTGTCTGCTATTCTTCATGAGTAACTACAATGTTTCGTTATACATAAGTTAATTCATGTGAGCTCAATTCTGTAACAGCATTGGAGTGGGTGTTGGTAGGCTAAAAATATTATGCGAACAAGAAAATATGTGGTAAGAAAAGATGACCACATCAAATACATCAAAGTCTGAATGGTTTTGAGAGAATTACACTACTTTCAGAAATTATAACGATCATATTTATGTTTCTGTACATTTTAAAAAAACACTGCTGAACACGCTTAGTGTTACATATTGTCTGAAGGCATATTAATGAAAAGCCTGGGAGTGCTTTGACACAAAAACTCCACCTCAGCCAGAGAGAAATTATGTCAACCAGAATGATAAATAGTTCAAGTTCATAATTTTTTTAGATTTACGTTGAGTAATTATTTTGCATTTTGTTCACCACTGGTAAAAAATAGTGTTTGTAAAATAAAAGGTTTTGTAAAAATGTATAAATAAAAACAATTTCTCCTCAGATTCAAGGACTTCATATGATTTTTATGTTTTGTTATGTTTAACTGTTGGTTTGAATGTCAACGAGACAAATACCAGTTCAAATGATAGATTGGGATCAGACCTCTCTGCTCAAGGTGACATCTTGTGGTACAAATAGGTTAGTTGTGGTAACCCCAAATGCTCTAAAAAATAGGCTGGGTAACTTTGGGAAGTACTAGATAATGTCATATTTAGGCCATCATCAACAAGTGCTTTTATTTCAGTCATTTCAATAACATTTTTATATAGAATAACTTGTGAAGAATAATTAATGAAGTATGTAACATATTAACTACATCCCAAAACATTTTGGAGCAATCAAGCTTCTCCTCAGAGTTAGAAGATGCAAACAGTGCACATTTAATTAGATTTTATACAAAATATTGACTTTTACACAGATAGTTAAATTACACCGTACACATATTATAGCTTCATAGTATCCAGTAAAGCTTTTGATTTTCTTTAAATGCAAATATGAACATGACATCCCCCCATAGCATACACAAATAGATTTTAACAAATAGAAAAATGGTTAGATAATGTGCATAATAGAACAGATACATATTGTATATGATATGTAATATGATACATCATGGCCATTTTATATTTATATCCACAATATTTAATCTTTATAAAAAAAAGTAGAGAAAGAGGGTTAATGGCTAATTGATGTGAGTGCAATGACCCACATGTAAACAGCAGCACATGTTCAATTAAAGAGTTGGATGGTCTCAGAGAGTAGCAGAATGTGAGCAGTTAACAGATAGGACATTATTTTCTGGTGGCATTATTGGTTGGCTTTTATCTGTCACACAATTTTTATCGTTAGACTCTACCTTTGTGCTACCCTCCTCTGTTAAGTGGGTGTGGTTGCCTGGGGTGTACATGTGAACCTCATAGGTTTGACTATCAACACTGAACATAGGAACAGTGCTGGCCATGCACATTTGACCACCTGGGGAGGGATTTGTGTTGCCTGTTAAAGTCCAGATTGTTGGGCAGGGGTGTGTTCGACTAATTTGAAGGTTGTCCGGCAAAAAAGTGTGATTATCATATATCTGCTTGTCGTGGTTCATGTGTTTGTCTTGTATGATTTCGGGTTGACAGTCGCTAATAGCTTTATCCTCAGGCCTTTTTTTCTCAATGTCTCTAAGCTTACTTGAGTTATCACTGCAAACATCAAAGAAGGTCAGAAACACAGGGATGAAGGTAATGCCGTGGAAGAGGCCAAAAAATATGACCAAAAACATGATTTTAAAGAATGTTCTGAAGATGTAGTTTCTGGAAGCTGACAGCACCACTACCCCCAATATAGTTGACAAAGCCCCCTGGACTATAGGGTAGCCCAAATGGTAAAGAGCCTCTACCGCCTTTTCATTTGCAGTCGGCTTGTTGTTTGAAACAAAGGCGTAGGAAATGTGAGCCGAGAAATCCACAGAGAGACCCAATGCAAACGACCAGAATGATCATTGATATGGTGTCTAAGTTGACGTCCCATAGAGCCATGAAACCAGTGACGCCCACAATGACTGAGGCGATGGAGAAAGTAACCCACAGGGAACAGAGTGGGTTTGGAATCAACAAGAGAGAGATTACCAACATGGCTGCGGTGGTGACGGCAATATTCTGGATTGTGGAGGTTACGATGACGTCATATTGATCATAATAAATAAACGCAGGGTGGAACACTATCAGAGGCACCGGACATGTCCTTGCTATATCTCTGAGCTTTGTTAGCATGTTCATTTCATCAATGGCAGTGGTGATGTTGACCGTTTGAAGGAAGAAGCGAGAGGCGTGGATGGCATTATTAGTGAAATTCACGTCTTGCTTGAAGTCTGAGTAGAATCCAAGAAAATTTCCTAGATTGGACTTAAAAACAGTCTCAGCACTCAAATTGATCTTTGTATGGTATCCATAGTATTTATATGATTTCAACCAGGATGTAAATAGGTTTTTCTCAACAAAGGACAGGCTCTTAAAGTCCTCAACGCAAGACTCAAGAGCTGACATATTCTTCTCATTCCAGTATGGAAACTCATCTTTAACAATAACCATTATATTTGGTCCAAATTCACTAAAATAAGCTTTTTCCTCATTGTAATACTTGTTCACATATGAATCGTCAGCGGCTAAATTGCGGAGATCAATCCCCTCCTGGATCTGGAAACATCCGTAGATGCTAATGGCCATGTACACCGCATAGAGTATGATGACACACACCTTGGTCCATGACCGAGTTAGAAACGGACCGTAATACTTCTGAAAGAAGTGATTCATAGGCTGTATCTCCTCGAAGCCTGTATGTTGGTCATAGGCTCCTCCCACGCAGCACGTGTTATACCATTTGGAGCGGCCGACAGGGCAGTCGTCCGGAACCACCTTGCAGGTCAGCCAGTGCTTGTTGGCGTTCTCCCGCCTCCCGTTGAGAACCAGGAAGGCCCCGAAGAATGTGATGCTGTAGATGTAGCAGAAGAGGATGGAGGTGCTGGTGTACAGGCAGAAGGACTGCACGGAGCGGAAGGGTGTCATGAGCCCGATGTAGAAGGCCAACACGTCGGTCAGCGTGGTGATGGTGATGGAAATGGCCGCCTCCTTGTAGGTGTCTGCCAAACGGTCCTCCACCTTTTTGTGCACGTTGGTCTGCTGCCAGCACGATATGAGGATGAACATGTCGTCCACACCAATACCTGCCGGGGAGAATATTACAGCAACACTAGCTGGTACTGTAGATACAGAAAATGCAGTTATTCTAATATGATTTCGTTTTCTAAACTTACAGAAAGGTATTATTATCCCTGTACCATACTGTTAGTGTGAATGATGTTCCCATATGATGAAGTTAGACAGAAACACTATCAGGCTAGTCATATGTTAAAGGTCCTTACCCAATATCAGGAAGGGTGAGTTAGCCACAGTCATGACAAAAGGCACTCCAATATGCAGCATCATCCCAAAAGAGGAAAGTACAGCCAGTCCAGCAGATAATACACCAAAGGTGGCCACCCATATCTTATTCCGCACACAATCAAATCTATAAGCAAATAAAAAACTTGTCTGAAATATGCAAATTTTATTACAATTACACGTCAAACTCTACTTTATACATAACTTAGTGTTGGATTTTTTGCTGATCAATTAAAAGAATGCTTTCAAATCATTAGCCATTCTGATGTATTGTATACATCTGTACATACCTCATGCAAGATATAATGGAAAAGCATATGGCGATGACATATGTAATGGAAAAGAGGGGAATAACATCTTTTGTATTGGCCTCGAATTCCACCTGCCTTGAGAGTGATGTAGCATGGGTAACCTGAGAGACACGCAGAACAAAACATTATATATTTGGTTGGCACAGGGTTAAGAGGGTAAAATATGTAAAGAGGGCTATCTTGCCTAGCCTTTAGTGGCCACTTTGGCTGTTGTCATCCTTGGCAAGAAACCCCATTCTTACTAAGAGATCAACAATGCCTGTTAGCTTATGTAATACTTGGCCCCTTATGAATGAACTACACTCATGTGCTAAATAGAGAGAGCGATGTCATTTCTACTGAGAGTTCAAAGGCAAAGATTGGAGCTATAGAGACCAGTAACGTATATATAATTTAGCCATGGTTGGAGGCCCATATTATCCTGCCATTACATTTTCATAATGTGAGTCACAGCAGTGAGGGTTCGCAATCATGATATAATTATAATATGGTTCTAATGTGGTTCTACCACTAGAAATAATCACAGCAAAGCAAAAACATAGTGAAAAAGAGTTCGATATAATGAGAGCATGCACATTTTAGGCTAGCAAATACCAATATCTTCATGACAGTCAATTCAAAATGTTGCTGTGTCTCAACCTTGGCTTTTACACAGATTCTCAAGCTTTTGTGGCCACATGCATTATTCAAACACATACAGTATACAGCTGATAATTGACCAATGGGTTAATAGAAATATGATTATTGGACTTGGTAAGGCCCAGCTTGCGAACGAACCCTGGCGCTAATGGCAACGAGGGAGACTTACCGCTATGTGATTCAATGACAGATTGGTGGGGAAAACCCTAAGGAATTCGTTAAGCCAAAAGTTTGATGTGGAATGGTTTCCTTCCTTAAGAAAATAAAAAAGTCGTATTGCTTTTGCACTCTTGATGACTGTTGAGTTCACTTTGACTCCACCAACAAAGTATCCAAGAAATATATTTGTGAACCCAAAACGAAAAAATGGATAGGTGAGTTCGGTCTCTTCTAATTTGCTTCCATAGTGATTTATTATGTCTAATATTTTATTTGGAATACATTTATTGAATTTTCTAGCACAGAGTACCTCATATGAAAGCTGCTCACTACCTCTAGATATTTGTATTTCTCGAACCTTGTTATCTAGTCTTAATATTTCTTTAATGGCTGCATTATTAAATATGTTGTGCCCTTTTGAGACTGCGATAAAGGATGCGTAAACTCCATCAGTGTACAACCTCTGGTTTGAATATACTGAATTATTCATAGGGAAATTATTTTCCACAAATTTCCTCTCATTTTTCGCGGGTCCATTAGTCGGTGTAAATTGGTCCTCAATGTCATTGGCCTCCCGATCAGCGAGGAAACAAAAGCCAGTTCCAAGTACTGTAGAAATGAAGAGAGGAGCGAGAAAGAACCACCAAGGATGCCTTCCCACGAACCGGCCAAACTTCTGATATCCAATGGAGAAAGGCCGCTCTATGCAGTCTGTTCGGCATCCAGCCATATTCATCGGCATTTTGGAGAGAGAAAATGGGCAAAACGTCTTAGTTTATTACCTCTTGTTGGACATAAGGCTCAATTTTCCACCAAGTTATATTCTACTGCTATACCATCTCATAAATCTTACAAAAACTTTTCCCCCGACGAAAACCCCATTTTACAAGCGTCTTGAGTTGATAATGCTTACGGGGTATTAACATTTTTCTGACGCACATGCCTATAAAGTAGCCTATCCTGAAACAAGCCTAGAGCGACCACTCTTGGGTACAAATTAAAGTGACCCTAGAGCTGGTTGTGAACCTCGCGGTGTTGAATGGTGAATGGTGACTTCATGCCACTGTCACCATTCATAGGCTGTAACGAGTTTGCTTAAAGACTTGTGATTTTTTGCGAATAAAAATTATATTTTACATGACTTCATCATTGTAATAAATGGCATGTATGACATTCAAATCAGAGTTTCTAGTTGGTTCAAAACGTTATAGGCCTACATTAAAAGATTTGTACCATATTTCAATTTGACGGCTCAGAAAGACTAAGACATTAGATTTGTAAAATGTACTTACGGGTTGAGCGCATATTCAAGGTTATAGTTCCTTACCGACTTGATAACTATGGGGAGATGTTGGGATGGAGCTGACAGAATCAGCAATCATTAATGGGGCCGTCTCATTCATGGCAACAAACTATGTGATTTAATTATTACGGTGAACTGGAGGTTGGAGCACTAAATTATTATCCTACAATTTGGTTTGACAGGCTATTCATGCTTGAACTTAACAATACCTAAATTAAACCAATTTAATAGAGATGTCAATACAATTTTTGGAAGATGCTGAACACTTCATATTAATTTATAAACAAATCTGTTTATTCTCCATTTCTCCAGAACAAAAAATTCATTTACTTATAGTATATTACTTTCACAAACTAAAGTTACACATACACACCAATCTATGCTAAACTAGTTGAAAATGTATAAAGATATTAAGTTCATAACCTAGTTTTAGAAAAGTGTGGTTATTTCTGGTAGGCTGCTAAAAATAATAAAATCCTAATATAAACGAATAATGTTTTGGCCATCAATAATATGTTTTGTATTATTTATTTGACGATCATACCTTTATGTCAATCATATTTAATAACCATTAATCACTCTACAAGGTGAAGAATACAACATTTTTATGATTCATAAAACAGGAGTGGCACAAACAACAATATATTGGCGAATAAACCACCTTTTTCAGTTGCAGCTTTTATGTTGATGTAGTCAAATTGGTTCATTCATAGCCCCCCTGTTGATAGACTGTCCAGCGAGCCCTAAGTTCCGTCTGCATATGCCCAGGCCAGAGAGACCTCCGGTTACAATGTACACTGCCCTCTTGTGGAAGAGCTGTTTGTTTTCAAACTGCAATGGAACATCAGAGAGTGTGTGTTCGACACCCTCTTTAGCCAATGTCACCACAGACAGGGTCTTCGAGCTGAAGTAGGACTCTGATCCTTCCTAGGGCATGACGTCAACACTTCCGGACATCCCTCTCTGAAATATCAAGTGCTCCACAGCAAAGCATTTCCTGTCCAAGTGCATAGATTTCAGCCAATGATAAATGTGAGGCCTCTGTGCACATAGGGATCCTTTTTGCAGCAGGCTTGAAATGAGCATGATCTGGACATGAGCACTTCCCTTCACATTTTGGAAAACATCTTGAAACTCACAGATTATAACAATGTTCCTGACATCATGAAGATTATCTACTTTTGTTACTATTGATGGATCAAATGGAGGCAGGAGGACAAATGCATTGATATGAGAAGCATCTGCAAAATTGCTGTTACACTGGTTACCAAGAATGACACTCCATCCTGATTTGGATGACACGAGGGTCAATATTTTTATTTATTTTATTTATTTATTATTTTTCATTTTAGTACATAGTCTGCTCAAATTTAAAATGTAAAATAATGAGATGAAAGAACACAAATCTTACCGATTTGGACCTCATGGAGTTATCATTAATGGGTTGAATATCATCCTCGTCAACTCGAATGGCGGACAGCATGGTCATTCTATATGGGTCATCAGATTGTAGGCTATACAGCTTAGACTTTATGGAGCAAGCACTTCCATTTAAACTATCAATGCTTTCATTGAGAGTGTGACTAATGCATGGTTTTAAAAGCACAAACTTGGGGTACTTACTGCAAGGGGTAGGATTTCAACACCTAAGACAGAGCAAGGATGTCCAAAGGGAAGACATAACTAATATCAATGAGCTGAAAGGAAAGATCCACTATTTCTGCAGTGCAGGCTCTCAGCATGCCTGACAGGGCAAAGCCCGGGCTGATGTGGTCCACTGTGATCTCTGCGGAGCGATAGGTTATCACCCTGATGGAGCCTTTAAAGGTCATGACCTTTAATTCAAGGACGAGTTGACGAAAAATCTCACAGCAGTTGACCATGCTTTCCAAAACAATCTGATTTGACTGGGCGGTGAAGTTTCCCTCACCCCACACAAACAATACTTCCTCAAAGTTCTGGTTCCAGTTGCACCTTTATCTGTGGTGCATTATGGGTAAACACAAACAGGCTGTGGAAGCTGGTGTGAGCTGGACAGTATTGAGTGGAACTCTTGGTTTAGAATTTGCATAAAGGCAGCCAAACCCAACTCAGCATAGACAGCACCTGGGAGAATGGGAATGCCATTGTGTTTATGCTCATGAAGAAAGGACAACGAATTGGAGGTGTGATCACAGCTGAATGTGTTATTTTCTCTGTCTGTCTGACTAACAAAAGTGGGATTAGTTGATGCTTTCTGATGTGTAAACTAAACTATTGATATCAATGTTTTGGTTTGCCTCAATCTGCTTGATTGTGTCCTCCATCATCAAACTAATATACCTACTTGTATTTGCAGACATGATAAAATACTTGTTGCATCTAACATGACTTTTTCTAGGAGCTTGTAACTGTGTTCTTTTGCAATAGCGTGTGTATTTGTTCCACCAAAACCAAAATGGTTTACTTCTGCAACCCCTATAGCAGAATTGCCCCTAAATTTTTCTGCTGTAGGGGTTGCAGAAGTAAACTGTGTGCGCCATTTTTTTTGTAGGATTTTTCACATTGAGAGCTTTTGCATCCATACTGGCACTGTCCTCAGAGTAGAACACAGAGGGTACAATGGTTTCATGCTTCATCATCAGGAGTACCTTGATGATCCCGGCCACACCAGCTGCTGATTCTGTGTCCTATGTTGCCTTTGACAGAACCGATGAGGAGTGTCCCTGAGCCCGGAGGTCTGGCTTTGGCAATGACTTTGGAGATGCTTCCAGTCTCTATGGGGTCCCCCACCTGGGTTCCAGTCCCATGAACCTCTATGTAGTGGACACTGGTCAGGTCAGACTGAATAGATTCCACGAAGAAGCTCTTCCTGTTGGACCATAGAGGGGTAATT
>JAPMUY010010962.1:30000-128668 GCA_026901105.3 Galaxias olidus | reverse complement strand
GTGCTTCTCGTGCAAGTTCTAAATACCATTGGAAAAAGAATTTAGATTCTTCAGATTCAGATTTTGAAAAGGTCATCCATGCTTTTATTTCCTCCAGACTTGACTATGACAAAGATTGTAATTGGTTCAAAACGCTGCCGCCAGGTTTTTAACTTGTAGGCTACTAGAAGAAGAGACCACATTACATCTATCCTCAGCCCTTCATTGGTTACCTGTGAGTTTTAGAATTTAGAAACTTAGAAAGTTTTAGGATCCCCGCTAGTTGAGAGTGTATATGGATTTAGACGGATACTTATTTAAAAGGTAACTTCAAGAAGCAAACGCATTTTATTAAAGTTATTTTCTTGTAGATACCTAAAGCAATGGCTGATGATACTAAAAAGGATGACAGGACACAGGTTCAGACTGAATCTGAGAAAAAGTTGCCTGAAAAGGAAAAATGCGAGTTAGGTTTGCGTAAAGGTAGAAAGATTAAACTTGGACAGCTTACCCGCAGAATTAATATTATTAATGAATTGATGTCGTATGATGCAAATGCCAATGAAGTAAAAGAGAATTTGTTGAAGTATCACGATTTGTTCGAGGATTTAAAAATTATTCACCAGGAGTATCAGTTTTTATTAAATGAGACTGAACGCAAAGGGGATCAAGAACAATGGTACGAGCCTAAGAGAGTCAATGTTGAAGCGTTTGTGAATGAGGTGGATCAATGGTTGTCTGCACATGAATATGTTGGCACAGGCGATGGTGAGGCCCCTGACGAAGAAGTAAATCCGAGCGACAGTGTTTCTGTAGCAATTCGTGTGAACACAGAGGATACTGAATCAAAGGTTTCTCTAACCTCCTCAGCTTTGGGACGCGCAGTGGCGAACAAGGCTGCGCTGGAAGTTAGAGTAGCGGCGCTAAAAGCGAAACATGCTATGGCGGACGAGAAGGAGGAATTAGTTAAAAGGCTGGAAAAATTGAGGAAACAAAAGGAAATGATCAGTCTGACAAGTGAATTGGATGCAACTAGTGCAAAACTTGCTGTCTTAAGGGAGGTAGAAGCAGGGAGTAAAGCCTCAAGTATGGACGGAATGAACGTATATTTAGAAGGAATGCTAAAATCACAAAATGCAAAGGACATAACCGGCAAGGCACTAGACGAAATAAAGATGGAAAGGATGCATGAAGATGCAAAAGGAATCCAGGACATAGCGCATCCACGAATCCAAGCCCCAACTCAAGCTCATGTAAGTCAACAGTCAAGTCAACGTGGTGATATGCGGTCACTTATGACTTATTCTGACAGCACTCCATTAGGGCCCTCACAAGACAGCACTCCTTAGAGCCCTTACAAGACAATGTTAGTCTCTATAGTATTCTACATAGGCAAAATGACATTACAGCTTCTCTTATAAAACAGCAGGATAAATCATCTTTACCACGGAATCAAATTAGGGTGTTTAATAATGATCCAATTGAGTACAGGTCATTTATCAGGTCATTTGAACACATTATAGAGAGCAAAATTGAGCATGCAAAGGATAAACTGTTTTATTTGGAGCAATATACTGTACTTCAGACCTGTCCAAAGAGCTGGTTAAAACATGTCTTTTCTTAGAACCAGAAAGAGGCTTTGTGATAGCCAAGGAATTGCTCCAAGAGAATTTTGGAAATTAGTATAAAATCTCTAACGCATACATTGGAAAGGCCTTGTCATGGTCCCCCCATCAAAGCAGAGGATTCCCAAACCCTCAAAGCATACGCTTTATACCTCAGAGGCTGTCTAAATGCCATGGAGGACATTACCTACATGGATGAGCTAGATCTGGCTTCCAATCTAAAATCATTGGTTGGCAAGTTGCCTTATATATTATGGGAAAGGTGGAGGGTTGAAGTGTGTAGAATTCAAGAAGTGACCAACAGTAGAGCCAAATTCAAAAACATAGTTGAGTTTATAGAAAGGCAAGTTAAAATCCTGACAGACCCAGGGTCTTTGGCGATATACAAGATCCTTCACCTAGAGCTCAAGGCACACACACACACAAGTTGTGTAAAACCCTAAATTCACTAGCAAAAGCTTTACAACCAATGCAGCAACAATTGATGTTAACCCTACACCTCCCAAACAGTGGAGCAACAGCTCGACAGCACGTAACCCACTATTTTGTCTGTTTTGTCAAGGAGGATACACATTAGGCAGTTTTTCCTGTTTTAAAAAGAGACAACACAAGGAGAAGATCTCATTTCTAAAAGAAAGAGGCATTTGTTTTGCGTGTCTCATTTCAGGCCACATGAGTAAGGACTGTGCTCAGCATCATTCTTGTACCGTTTGTAAGAGGCAGCATCCTACGGTACTGCACATAGGACAGTTTGAGCAGAGCAAAGGAGCAGAAAAAAAGACAAATATTCTGTTATGCACAACGGGCCAAGAGAGAACGGTATGCGCCAATGCTATCGCAGGTCTTGTAGTGAGTGGACTTCATGATGATGCATTTATTCCCCTGCCGGAAGTTTACACACAATCAAAGATTCCTGTAACGAAAAATAACATTCTTAAATCAAAATGACTTATTGAAATGGCCATACCTCAAGGACGTGAAAATCTCCACCATTGATGCAGACATAGGAGCATTTGTGCCTATCAACAAGTCTAAGGCAATAGAGCCCTGGCAAATTGTAAATAGCCAGGGAGGAAGTCCATACGCAGTGAAAACACTGCTGGGATGGGTAGTTAATGGTCCAAAAAGGGCAAACGCTGACAATGACATCCCTTCTCACACAGTCAACAGGATATCAGTTCATAATCTGCACAAGTTGTTGATAGCTCAG
The DNA here is from genome assembly GCA_026901105.3 of Galaxias olidus. Classification (NCBI taxonomy): domain Eukaryota; kingdom Metazoa; phylum Chordata; class Actinopteri; order Galaxiiformes; family Galaxiidae; genus Galaxias; species Galaxias olidus. The sequence continues at coordinate 125,854 of JAPMUY010010962.1, read as the reverse complement.
TACAACGGTGACTTTAATAAGAGATCTTGCGAGGAGGCAAAGGAAATGGAAGTGAAGACAAACGCTTTTTGATAATCGCTGATAAGTCAGCCAGAATTGTGGACGGACATTATAGTCTAAAGCTACCATTCAAAAAGGATGATACTGTACTTCCAGATAATCGCTTCGTTGCTGAGCAACGTTTGCGGAACCTGAAAAGGAAATTCAATAGGAACCAAGTATTTAAAAAGGAGTATAGCACATTTATGATTGACACAATCACACAAGGATTCGCTGAAACTGTGCCAGAGGGGCAGCTGACAAGAAAAGATGGAAAGGTGTGGTCTCTGCCCCATTATGGGGTTTACCATCCCAAAAAAGGGAAATTAAGAGTTGTCTTTGATTGCGGGGCTACCTTCTGTGGGGAATCATTAAATGCAGAGTTGCTCAAAGGCCCCGATTTAACCAACAGCCTCTTAGGTGTGTTAAACAGATTCTGCCAGAAGCCAGTAGGACAGGCAAAGAGGCTCATTACTGACGTTACTGCTGTCTGCCAAAGAGGCATCCATCTCTCCAAATGTGCTACTAACAGCCAGAGGTACTGTCTTTCGTTCCTACAGAAGAAAGGATAAGGGAAATGAAGGATCTGAATCTAGAAAGGGATAAGCTCCCAACTGAAATGGCCTGAGGTCTACAGTGGTGGTCAGAGTGACAACTTCACATTCAATGTGCGTTCAAACCCCACAGCCACTCACAAGAAGAGGGATGCTATCAATGGTCTGTTCAATTTATGACCCCCTTGGCTTCTTGAACCCTTTTACACTAACAGCTAAACTTTTACTACAGGAGCTGTGTAGGATGAGCCTGGGCTGGGACGAGCAGGTGCCAGTATGCATCAAAAAGTAGTGGTTGAAGTGGGCAGCCAACCTCAACCAGATATCAAACTTCAAAGTGCAACGATGCTTTAAGGCTGAAGGATTTGGAGCAGTGATGCATGCACAGTTGCATCACTTTTCAGATGCTTTATGTGCAGAAGAGGGCAAGTGAAGTATATCAGAACGGACAACGGAACAAACTTTGTTAGGGTCAAAAGAGAACTTAGAGAAGAATTCTCTACAATAAATCAGGATCAAATTCAAAGAACACTTGTGGAACAAGGAATACAGTGGACCTTTAACCCACCAGGCGCATCCCACCATGGAGGTATATGGGAAAGGCTCATAAGGTCAATAAGGCATGAGCTCTATTCTATACTGAAACAACAAACCTTGGATGAGGAGGGGCTTCACACAGTCCTATGTGAAGTGGAAACTATTTTAAATAGTCGTCCTCTAAAAATGGTTTCAGGTGACCCTCAAGATCTACAACCACTCACACTTAATGATCTTTTGCTCCTCAAAACTAAACCCGTTCTCCCGCCTGGTGTCTTTGATAAAGGTGATATGTACGTCAGACGCTGTTGGCCAACCTGTTTTGGAGGCGCTGGACATTAGAATACCTGCCACTTCTTCAAGAACGCCAAAAGTGGAACTAAACCAGAAAGAACTTTCAGAGCGGCGACATTGTATTGGTGGTGGATCCATCTTCACCAAGAGGACCATGGATTTTGGGAAGAATACTTGAAGTCTACTCCAACCATAAAAGTTTAACTCGTACTGTGAAGATTAAAATCCAAACTAGTGTGATAGAAAGACCAATTACCAAAGTGTGTCTGATGCTGGAAGGTGAAGAATGAAACGTGAGGATGGCCAATGGGTTGGGTTGGCCAATGGGTTCTCAACATCCAATTTGATGCAAAAAATGTTTGGTATGGTATATCATGCTTATTATATATACATTTATTTATTACAATTTGTTACATAAAAGGCTCCTGTTTTCAATTTTTTTTTAATTATTTTATTCAACAAATACAATTAGGGGCCGGATGTGTAGGAGCCATTTGTAATTTCTTATAATGCTTTTCTTTGTATTCTGTTTGAATGAGTATGTGCCCTCTACAGGTCAAAAGGGGCTTAAGTAGGAACAGAATGGACAGAGAGGTGTGGCTGACGGGGAGCACACAGCTTTTGACCTTGCGGTTGCTGTTTTCTTTACTCTGTGTTCTAGTATTTAAGTTTGTTTGTATCTACTTTGATTTTTATTTAATTACCCGGATAAAGGAACTTTCAATTTCTGCAATAAATCTGGTTCTATTTTTGTCATACCTTCGGACCTCATTATTTTAAGCAAACGAGCGTAAAGAGATTCCCCAGTCAACCAACATTGTGACCCATAAAAGGCAAAACACATTGAGGACAATGGGCACTACAGAAACCTATGGGATTTTCCCAACATCAAAAATGATAAGTCATTGTAAAAGGCGTAGAGAGGTCAAAGTTCAGGGCAACTCGATTTCGCGGGCCTCAAAAATTAAGCTGATGATGTTTGGAAACGTGTTACGTGCATTTGAAGAAAATCCAAAGATATGTATTTTACGAGAATCACCCTTTTGTATGGGGTGGTCTGGTCTTCCCTTTATCCTATAGTATAGTCAAGTTTACAGCAGCGAGCAGGAGTGCCTCGTAAACGGCGTCACTTTCACAGGAACAAAGTATTATTGACATAAATAAATGCATAAATAAGTTGATAATAACGTAGCTTTTTATGTTGAAATTTCCTTGCAGTTGCCTAACTCATAGTTTCTTATCAATGTTTAGGTTGACATGGTAATAATGGTTTTGTAAATAAATCCTTCCTATTTTAATTCTGGTGTGTTGGCCTCTGTGTGTCCACATTCACCCCCTCCCTTCATTTCTCTAGAAAGTGTGCAGCCCTTCAGTAACCTAGGTGAGCCATCTATCTGAAGGGGTTGTAACACATCGCATTTGCTCAGGGAAATGCATTTTCTAGTTATAATTATTAGGCATATTTGGCGCCGTAACTACGCACGCTGTTTTGACCCAATCGATTCCATTCCAGTGCCCACATGTCTTGGGTATTGCAGTCCATTGCGCTTACATGCAGCTAAGTGATCGGTTCATGTGTTATATTTTTAATTATAATTTATCGTTTTTTTGCCGCATTGAAATGAATGGGGAGATGGTTTTGACAGGGAGAGAGATTTCACGGGCATACACCACCATCTAGCGTTGATGTTATGTAATTGCATGTTACATTTGTGTACTGACTGTCTTGGTTACGCTGAACACAAGCATCAATGAATGACTACATCTCGTTCTTTGACATGTAAACATGGCGTCAGAAGTGGGATAGCTAACTCGTAAATAACAAAAACACCGCGCCAGTTCAGGACATCTGCACGAACGTGCCTGTGAGTATGTAATAACTGCGTCAACATAACACCTAACCTGCTCCGGTTCCCCAATAGTGACAGGGTTGCAGCTGACAGTATAAAGCAAACAATGTCTTTCACGCCAAAGGAATAAATCTTAGACACATTCATTTAACGTTGTAATTATTGTCTGAACGAATTGTATGTGCCTCAATGTTGGGAGCAGTGATATCTATTACACTAATTAACATTAATTAACATTCTCACGGTCTGCATTTTTTTTGCCAGCTTTTCTTCCTGCCTTTGCAGCATGTACTAAGTTGCTTTGAGCCGGGATTATATATTTAAGCTCTTCATATTTGTCTAATAGTATAGTTTGCTCATCCTGTGTAAAATATGCGGCTCATATAGACTTGTCCAAATTTGTGATTTGTCAGAAAGTAAATAAAATTTCCCCTTTAATGTGAACACGCTCATAGCTAGATTGGGTGAACCTGGGTTAATTTACCGAGTTGATAACCAACTTCGTGGTATCACTTATGCGTGATTGCGGTTGTTAGGGTTAGTGAAGCCAGATAACAAAAAGATACCCATTGGCAGGAATGTGGTGTGGAAAATTCAGTAACTTAATTAACACACAAACACCCGCGACATGTAACATTTAGTGTGAATGAAACGACTTTTGATCCTTTGATTGTTATCTCTGCTCTCACCTTGAAGCTGATGTTAGACCCTTGGATCCCGATCCATATCAGGAACTTATTCAAACCAACCTGGCGGGATCTTCAATGTCCACATATTGCTCCCTTGCTGCTCTGTTGCCTCAACAGCTACAGGAAGGCAACACCGTGGAAACTTCTTGACAGCTTACTGATCTATTTAAGGCCACTTTTATGCCAATGGACTTTTCCAAACTTTGGACTTCTGTCTGCCTGTTGACTGGACTGTGGAAGGGAGCCAGGGAATTCCTGGTAATTGTATGCAAGCGCACTGTTTTATCCAAACTGCCATCTTCATGTCTAGCTCAGATATCTAGAGCCCATTCAGTTGTATTACCCTTAACCATCAAGCTGAGTTGTAAGTGTCATACTGAGCACTGACGTATTTTTATTCTTCAAAGAAGCATGCTTTAATTTCTAGGATCTTTTTTAATCATCTAAACAGTAAATACGTTAACCTTATATTGTTCAACCCCCCAATGTTTTTAGTAAGAGAATGTTATTTGACCAAAATAATGTGAGGGTTTAACAAAAGTATTAGTAGATGTGTTTCGCAGTTGCCAGTATTTCACTGTTGAATAACATCAAGTGCTTTTTTGCTGTGAATCTATTAAGATTTTGTAACACGATGAACAGTGAGTCACTTTGTTAATGGAAACCTTTTTTTCATGTTTATTTGAAGTGAAATCATTACATTCAAATGTTAATTTCGCAATAAAAAACTTTCATATTTCATGGCCAAACCTTTATTGATACGCTATTTTATTCCATATGAATTCCCTTAAAAAGCTGTTTTATATTACAGACTGTTAATTTCACAGTAAAATACTGTCACATTACATGGCAAAACCTTTATTTATACGGTGTTTTAAGGTAATTTATATGGAATTAAAAAGTATTTGTAAATTACAGATTGTCCATTGCATGGAATAACACCGTTTTTTTTTCATGGGACAAACGTTTTTATACGGTTTTTATTCGGCGACCTTGAGTGCCTTGAAAGGCGCCTTATAAATTCAATGTATTATTATTATACGGTATTCATATGGTATTTTCATGTTAATTTATTACATTAAATATTTATTGTAAATAACATGTATTTATACGTTAAAATATGGAATATAAATAAGGTTTTACTGTATTTATTACGGTAAAGTTCTGGCAACCACAGCTGCCAGTAATTTACCGTTAAAACAACAGTTTTTTTTTACAGTGTACTATTGAAACACAGCATAATATTGAACTTTTTGGCCAACAAGGAAAACGCTATGTCTGGCGCAAACCCAACACTTCTCATCACCCTGAGAACACCATCACCATAGTGAAGCATGGTGGTGGCAGCATCCTGTTGTGGTGATGAATGGTGCTAAATACAGGGACATTTTTCGGGGAACATGTGTTTCAATCTTCCAGAGATTTGAGGCTGGGACAGAGGTTCACCTTCCAGCAGGACGACCCAAAGCATACTGCTAAAGCAACGCTCGAGTGGTTTAAGGGTAAACATTTAGGTGTCTTGGAATGGCCTAGTCAAAGCCCAGACCTCAATCCAATTGAGAATCTGTGGTATGACTTAAAGATTGCTGTACACCAGCGGAACCCATCCAACTTGAAGGAGCTGGAGCAGTTTTGCAAAGAACAATGGGAAACAAATCCCAGTGGATAGATGTGCCAAAATTATAGACATACCAAGAGACTTGCATCTGTAATTGCAGCAAAAGGTGTCCCTACAAAGTACTGACTTTGGGGGGGATGAATAGTTTGGCACGCTCAAGTTTTTCAAATTGTATTATTATTTCTTGTTTGAAAATACAGGTTTTAATGCAATAAAATGGGAAAAACGCCAAGGGGTGAATACTTTTGCAAGGCACTGTAATTGTGGGGCATCAGCATAACAGTGATAGGAGACAATATGTTTCCTGATAACGTGACCAAAATGCAGCATAGATGGAAAATAGAACTGTAGGCACCCCATACATTATTGGTTTCATGAAGGAAAATAATATTAGAAAATAACTAATATTTATCAATATAGTTCTTTGCGGGTCGTTGGCGTTAACTTATGTAGTGATGTACAAGAAAGTTACTCGCAAGAGTGCCTGGTCAAGTCTTTGCAGTCACCAGCCACTTTAGCTAGCGGATAAAAAGGTTAATTTCTCCTAGATTGAAGGTGGACTTCATCCTTAAACTGCATTATGGGTTTGGTAGTAAACATTCTACACTATATAATACAATGGTTTAAATTGGGCAGCAGAAATCAATAGTTACCTTTATAAAAAAGGGCATATAGCTGAGCTTGACTTCTCTAGAGTCACATAAGCTCCTCAGCTCTGTGCGCAGCTTCACCAACCGTGTCAGGTCTAATTCATCACTATAACCAAAGTGAGGTGTCTTCAAGGCTGCCGTCATGGTCTTCACCATTGCTTTATGGAAACCTGGTCAGAACCAGAAAAGGAAAAAAGTGATTTAATTTACTATGCAAACATGTAATGCAAATATTATTATGTAAATATACAAGGGCTGTTAAATGATAAAAAAAAACATTGAATCACATGGGTGTCCATAGTTAATCGCAAATTGAACGTACATTTTATATCTGTTAAAAATTGACCATAAATGGGAAATCTTTTATGTTTTTGATACTGTTATCAACATGGGAGAGGACAAAATATGCTTTTAGGGCTGCAGCAACAAATTGATTAAATATATAAAAATCTATTACAAAATTTGTTGGCAACGAACTTCATTATCGATTCGTTGGGTCTGTTGTCGCAGGCTTTGTCACGGAGCTGGCTACTTCAATTTTATAAAATAAGTTATTCTCATCTATCTATTAGCAGATTTTTGCTCATGATCTGGCTTGAATTTTACGTGACAGCTGACTAACGTCCGTAGTAGAGCAGAGGGATAGCTAACGTTAATCTAGCAAGCTAATTAACACTACATGATCCAGATTGAATGGTCTATTATTATGTGATTGCGTCAGCATTGCATCCATTGCTATGGCAAAATGTCCGTTCGAATGCCACGGAGTGCGCTTGTACACAGCTAATTAATCTGTCCAATAGTTAATTTTTAATTGTATTTTTACACGCTTAATTTGCCCATAGACAATGAATGGGGAAACAGATTATGCCCTCTGGTGGACTTTGAATGAAGGAGCAATATGTTCCTGTCCGAGTGAGCGCAGTAGCATGGACTCACAATAGCTCTACAAGTCAAACCAAGTTCGTCGTAATTCACCAGATTCCACCGGCACTTCATAAACCCAACATTGTAACACTGCGTACTGAATGTGATGCATGTTGTATTTGTTTAACATTAAATATAATTCTGGTGCCTTGAATTGGAAAGCAAAGCAAATGAAGATACTGCATGGTTGATATCACGGCAAACTGGCAAGCAGCAGTCTTTTTAATGTCACAGGGCTGTATAGTGCGACAGTATTGATCGCAGGCTACTTAAAATGATTCGGTGCGATTCAAAGAGATATGTAGTGGGTTGCGTTGGTATCCATTCCTTTAAACGGAACACTACGAACTGAAACAAAGTCACAAGAAAAACGTAATAATGCAATGCTCCGACTGCCATTTCTACATTGACGAGAAAGTGTTTTTTGGCCCGATGTAAATTTTTGCACGTTGCGCATAGCCACGTGAAAGGTCCCGTCACATAAACCAAATAAGCCTGTTAAGCAGTCATCCTTAAACGTATAAATTAGTTAGCCAACTAACGTTTGCCATGACCACAATTTGTAAGATAAGAATATATTTTAGATTGACATACAGTACTGTGCATAGGTTTTAGGCAGGGGATGCTGTTTTGAAGGCGAAGGGTGGTCACACCAAATGTGGTTATGATACCGATTTGGTTTTCCCTCACTTTGTATTTCATGAATTGATAAAAAAAAAAATATTTTATTCACATTTATATTTTTATATATTTTTTTTATAACTTTAAAGACTTCACACCTGCCTAAAACTTTTGCACAGTACTGTAGTTGTAATTGTTTACGTTATGTAACCTGTCCTATACTATAATTAAGATTACAGCACCGAGCAGGAGTGCCTCGTAAACGCTACCTGCAGGGGCATCTAGTCAAGTCTAGACTTGAATAAATAAGCTGATAATGATGTAGATTTATATGTAGAAATTTCCTTGCAGTTGTCCAACTCATCGTTTCTTATCAATGTTTAGGTTGACATGGTAATAATGCCAGCCCCCCATCCCCCTCCCCCCAAAAAATAATGCACAGTAAATCATGTTTTATTTACTGTAATATGGTTTGGTAGTTGGTTAGCCTATGCCACTCCCCCAATAAGTAAATTAGGCGTTTTGTGACTGAACTGTCCACCTGTGTGTGCTACTAAATGTTTCTCTGTGCCACTGAAATCTTTAGCTTGCTAGCACCACTGCTACCACCGAAAAAAGTAAGCAGACAACTCTGCTCTGACAGACTATCCACATGCTTTTATCATCTATTAAAGTTTAACTTGTGCTAGTTAGAATTAATTATTATAGTCATTATTTACGTCATCAACTAATATGACACCTAGCGCAGTGTGCTTTGCCATGTTAGAGAGCAAGCTCCTAGCCAGCTTCTCGAGACATAGTGGGAGATAACAGTTAACAAACAGTGGTAAAAGTTTATTGTGGTTAGATAATATATTTACAAGTGTATTGAGTGATTGGATCGCAATGCGTCGTTGTGGTCGTTTACACTTGTGTTCAGAGACACTGCATACTGAATGTGAATTCAGTTGTATTTGCTTAACCCTCTGAGACCTAGGGTCTTTTATTGCCGTTTTTGATATCTTCATAGTTTAACCAATATTGAAGTCATTTCTGGTTGTACAGTGAAGTAACACATATCCCCAGATTCAGTATAGTTGAGGCTAATCAAGTGTGACACTCAAACCACATTTCTGGACTAGAATATGACATAATAAACAAACAAAACAAAAAACGGCCATTGAATTTCTTCAGCTTTATTAGCAAAACACAGCAAAAAAGCATGAAAGTAAAGTTTAAATTCATTTATGATGTAGCCACTGGTGTTTGGCATCAAAGGGAAGTGTATGAGACCTTATGAGGCACTTTCCAACTAAACTATTTACAATATGGTGACCATTGGTCATACTCGTTTTTACAGTCAAAATGTTCTACCACCCTGAAAAAGTGAATCTTGAGGTCTAGATGTCCCTAACTGATACTTGGCAGTTTCTGTAAAGTATCTCATACAGGGGGTTCTGACACTCCTCACACTGCCATGGAGCTTATTTATTGCACAATTTGCCTTTCCTGTGGCCTACTGGTGCCCTATATGAATGTACAATGGCTGGAACAATAGCTACAGGAGTATTGCCTCTCTGCTGTGGTGTTATCCAGTTGCATCCCACAAAGTTCAGTAGTAAGCAGCTCAACAAAGACCTGATGTGACATGTTTTTGCACATAGTTCTTTGTGGAGGATGAATTAATTGGTGACAGCAACGTCCAGAAAGTGGAAAGACGTTGGCGATTCCTTGGCTACAGGACAGGAGCATGAGCAGAGGTGCCTGCTGGTCTGTGCTGGAGGATAGGGTACTTGCTGATTTACATGAATTGCAGGCTTTGCTACACTCTGTTCATCATCAACACTAATAAAGTAAAAGTTTTTTTTTTTATTACAATAATAACAACAGTAATAGCAATACAATTACAACATTTGTAATGCAATTCAACTGCATGCAAAGTGCCTGAACAGAGACCCACACACTTTCGTCAGGCAAGATTTGCATTTTACATCTTACCATTCAGCCTAACTTTCACACCCGACCCTGGACACCCGACACCTGTGCAACCATTCCCTCCCCCCACATTTACACTAGAAACAAGTTACCATGTTGGTTATTACAAAACATCAATTGCACATGAAAATTGAAACGAAATAGTAAACGAGTATCATTTGGAAAATAGTAACGGATTACAATGGCTATTTCTCAATATGATGGTACCTTGTGATGATAGAGATGATAAAATAATGCCAGGTAAGAGTGAGCTAGGGCGCACACCGGTACACGCACTAGGCTACACACTTTCAACACACCAGTGGGAAATAATAACAGGCTAATATTCCTTTCAATAAAACATTGGCAATTATTCACGTGTATCCAAATATTATAACAATTTGAAACTACTTACTTGGTAGAGGATGAGGGATGGGCGTGCTGCGCGCCCGTCGGTCTCAGAGGGTTAACAGGGTTCCTACATATTTTCCATTTAAAAATTCCATACTTTTTCACACTCAAATTTCCAGACTTCTCGGTAGATTTTCAGACCATATTAGAGTACAAATAGCTAGATGTTTATTATGTAAACAAAAGGTTTTAGAATCCAACTGTTAACATGTATGTTATATTCTGACAATGTATGTCAGGGGTCTTCAACTACATTTGTTCAACGGCTAGAATTTTTCGAAGCAGACACTGTGGGGGCCAGCCTTTCTGAACATTTTTAATTTTATTTATTTTATTTATTATTGTTAAGCGCGCGCACACACACACAGGGTACAAAAATGTTCAACTAGTCACTACAGTAGACACCTCCCTGAACAAACCTTTGCTAAGCAATAACACAACAGCAACGTATGCCCAGCGTTACAAAATCAACTTGATAAAATATAATGGACTTACAGTGCAGCTCAACAAGAGAAACTTCTTTGATGTGCTAGCACTAGCCTGTGCTAGCAGTTAGTCATTTATTTTTTCTGGAACCAATCATGCTTGAATAATCAATTTATTTGTCTAATTATTATTTAATTATGTTCAAATCATCTGGTCAGTATAGTTCCAAACGCATGATCTCCAGTTTCTCATTTAGACGCAAAGTACTACATGTAGGCTAATGCTCAACAAATAATCGATACTTGAACTTGCCATGATAATGTACATTAGCTATAGAATGAATTGGCTTCGTAAAAAGTGTAATGGCAGGTCACGTCACCCCAAAGCGTACATTGTTTTTATTTCTCTGACCACCTGATGCTATTCAGCATTCCTAGAGGCTGACACGATTTCCCCCCGCTGCTTCTGATAATTTGGGTGTCTCTGCTCACGCTATATATCCAAAATACTTGAACTCATTTTTTCCTCTTCACGTTTTCTGAATTCATTTATATTCTGTGCGCCGGATGGGAAGCTTTGACGGGCCGCCAGTTGATGTACGGCAGTTCAGTCCAAACGTCCGCTGAAAGTTGAGTTCATGGCAGCAAAGTCCGCAGCGCAAATTAGATCAGTGCAATCAACTCAATCAGCCATGCGCGCATATTATTTTAGCTATTTCCGTGCGCTTTCACAGCACTTGCTGCAGAATATCTCTGCTTGTGCGAGCAATATTGTAGTCTGCGAGGAGAAACCCATGCTTGCGGATTTTGGCACCGATATGCCACAAAAGCAGACGCGTACACGGACATTTTTAGTAATTATTAATTTTAGAAAACAGAATGGGGCAATAGTCTGGAAACACATTTTCCATACTCTTTTCTTTTTTCCATACTTATCCAGACCTGGAAATTACTCAAATCAAATTCCATACTTTTCCATAGTAGGAACCCTGGCTTCGTGTTAAAAATTATTCTGATCTTTTTTTATTGTGCTTACCCACATAAATATAGGAGAGTATGCGTTCAACTCCCTGTGATGTCCTTGCCCAGTTCTTCATAAAGCTTTTTACATCACCCGAGTTAGTGTACGATGAACTCTCCATAACTCTACATCAAGCAGGTGTAACCCAGCTGTTTTTTCTGCTTGTTGGCCATTCTCAGTTTTTTTCCTTTGTCCCTTCTCCACCGTTTATAAGTCTAAGTCTGACGTATCGCGAGACTTGCCACGAGATTTGCCGCGAGACTTTGTGAGACATCCGCGGTAGTTTGAATAAACATGGCGGTGCGCATTTGTTTGGGAGAGCGTGTGTGGGACTGGGACTTGTTAGAGCTGCTGCAGGTAGGCATTTAGCCACAAACTTCTTATTTTCACCTCAAACTGCCTTGTCACTCACTGGTATGCCTCTCAACTTCTAGATGCCTTCGCACTTTGTGAAACTACTGTCATTTGAGCCTTGTGAAAGCGAGAACTGGTGAGTGTTGTATTGTTGTTGCATGCTAATGCTAATCTCCTAATTTGTACTGAATCATGAGCAAATGTTGCTTTAGTGTGTCATTTGGTTAAAGTGACAACTATTTAATGATGAAATGATTTGTATGTTGTACCCTTATGCAACATGAACATTTAATGATATACTGACTGTTTTATGAATGAGTACTCTATTGTTGAATAATTGTTTGTATCTTTATACAAAAATAAATGGCATTAATATATTAATCTACATGTACATGATTCAATGTCAAATTGTAGCAAACAATTTGACCTTGAATCATGTACATGTAGATTAATATATTAATGCCATTTATTTATAAGAATAATAATGGTATTAATTGTGCTAATCAGATTCAGATTCAGATTCAGATTCAACTTTATTGTCATTGCGCATGTCACAAGTACAAAGCAACGAAATACAGATTGCATCTCAACCAGAAGTGCTTTTAGCAGTGTTTAAATAACATAATTTACAAAGTGCAGTATGAAATGATATAAAAAAAGATATACATATGTGCAGTGTCTATATCTATGTCTATGAACAGGCTATGATAACAGTATAAATAAATTACGATATGAGTAGTGTACAGTAGTGGGTGATTTACATTATCTACAGAATGTTAAGTATACAGTATGTACAGTGCAGTACAGTGCAATGGATGATTTACATAATCTACAGAATATATAGTATACTGTATGTACAGTAGTGCAGGGAAAATGATTTACATTATAAACAGCATATCTACAGTAGTGCAATGATACTTGGTAGAGTCCTGGTGCTCAGATCCGTGTGTATATGTGTTAGGGGTGGGGTGGGGCATGGGGGGCAGAGTTCAGCAGGGAGACAGCTGTGGGGAAGAAGCTGTTCCTGAACCTAGTGGTCTTGGTCCGTAGGCTCCTGTAGCGCTTCCCAGAGGGCAGGAGGGCAAACAGTCCATGTGCTGGGTGGCAGGAGTCTTTTCTAATGTTTATGGCCCTCCTAAGACAACGCTTCCTGTAGATGTCCTTTATAGCAGGAAGTGGGGCTCCAGCGATGCGCTGGGCGGTTTTCACCACCCTCTGCAACGCCTTCTGGTCCGCGACAGAGCAGTTCCCATACCAAACTGTAATACAGTTGGTTAGGATGCTCTCGATGGTGCAGCGGTAGAAGTTCACCAGGATGTCTGAAGAGAGGTGGGTTTTCCTCAGGCTCCTCAGGAAAAAGAGCCGCTGGTGAGCCTTCTTGACCAGGTTGGAGCAGTTGGTTGTCCAGGTGAGGTTTTGTGAGATGTGGATCCCCAGGAATCTGAAGCTGTTCACACACTCCACTGCCGCACCATTGATGTGGATGGGTGGATGAGTGTCAGCATTCCTCCTGAAGTCCACTATGAGCTCCTTGGTCTTCTTGGTGTTGAGCAGGAGGTTGTTGTCGCCGCACCACGCAGCCAGGCGATCCACCTCCTCCCTATAGGCCGACTCATCGTTGTTCTTGATGAGGCCAATTACTGTGGTGTCATCTGCAAACTTGACAATGGTGTTGGAATTATGTCCAGGTCTGCAGTCGTGAGTGAATAGGGAGTAGAGGAACGGACTCATCACACAGCCTTGTGGTACACCCGTGTTTAGCATGAGAGTGGAGGAGCAGTGATGGTCTAATTTAACATGCTGGGGCCTGTTGGTCAGGAAGTCCAATAACCAGTTCCCGATGGAAGCTCCAATGCCCAGGTCTTTGAGCTTGGTGATCAACTTAGAGGGGATGACAGTATTAAATGCTGAACTAAAGTCTATGAATAGCATTCTGGCGTATGTGTCCCTATAGTCCAAGTGTGAGAGGACAGAGTGCAGTGCAATGGAGACTGCATCCTCTGTGCTCCTGTTCTTGCGGTAGGCAAATTGATGTGGGTCCAGGGTAGGTGGAAGACAGCATTTGAGATGTGCCAGAACCAGTTGCTCCAAGCACTTTGTGATGATGGGGGTGAGTGCTACTGGGCGGTAGTCGTTGAGACAAGTTGGGGTGGAATGTTTCGGTATCGGCACAATAGAGGTAGATTTGAGGCAGGTCGGCACAATAGCCTGGGCCAGGGACAGGTTGAATAAATCCGTCAGGACCCCCGCTAGCTCACCAGCACATGCTCTGAGCACGCGTCCAGGGATGCCATCAGGGCCTGCAGCTTTGTGTGCGTTAATCCTGCTCAACACTGCTCTGACATCAGTGGGAGAGAGTGTTAGGGGTGGGTGGTCAGCAGTCAGCTCTGCCTTTATTGCCGGTACTTGGTTGTCCTTCTCAAAACGAGCATAGAAGTTGTTTAGCTCATTGAGGAAGGAAACATCGGAGGAAGGGGGGGCGGGGTTGGTGGGCTTGTAGTTACTGATGGCCTGAATGCCTTGCCACATACGTCGGGGGTTGGAGCTGGAGAAGTGCCCCTCAACCTTCAGCTTGTAGCAGTGCTTGGCCTTCTTGATGCCCCGCTTCAGGTCGGCCCTGGCTGTATTGTAGGCTTGTGAATCTCCCGATCTGAAGGCGATGTTGCGGGCCTTTAGTAGGAGACGAACATCCCTATTCATCCAGGGCTTCTGATTTGGGTACATGGTGATCTGTTTCTGAGTGGTGACGCTATCTATGGTGTTGGAGATGTAGTCCAGTACAGAGGAAGCAAAGCTCTCAATGTCTGTATGGGAGTGACAGGTTGCCTGAGTGGCAAACATATTCCAATTTGTTTGTTTGAACCGGTCCTGCAGCAAAGAGTCTGTTCCCTCAGGCCACACTTTTATTGTCCTCACTGTAGGTTCCACACGTTGGATGAGTGGTGAATACTTGGGGGTGAGAAAGATAGAGAGATGGTCTGACTGACCTATGTGGGGGAGGGGTGTAGCTTTGTAAGCTCCAGCTATGTTGGAGTAAACATGGTCCAGTGTCTTATTCCCTCTAGTGTGGCAGGAAACATGTTGATGTAGTCTGGGGAGGACTGTCTTCAGGTTGGAGTGATTAAAGTCCCCCGCAACAATAAAGGCAGCCTCTGGATGCGTTGTCTGCTGTTTACTAATGGCTGCATATAGTTCTTTCATTGCTAGCTTAGCATTAGCATCCGGTGGTGTGTATACAGCAGTGACTATGACCGATGTGAGCTCTCTTGGGAGGTAAAAGGGTCTGCATTTTACCATGAGAAACTCCACGTTAGGTGAGCAGTGTCTCTCGGTGATGGCAGAGTTAGTGCACCAAGCTTTGTTTATGTAAATGCACAGTCCTCCGCCTCTGGTTTTACCGGAGCCATCTGCCGTTCTGTCAGCACGGTGAGTGTGGCGTCTTGCTAACTCAATAGCACTGTCCGGAATAAGGCTACTTAACCATGTCTCTGTAAAAATCATGACGTTTGCGTCCATAATCCGTTTATTATTGGTAAGGCAGAGTCGAAGTTCGTCCATCTTATTCATCAGAGACCTGACATTAGCGAGGAAAATACTGGGTAAGGGGAGCCGATGCGGTGTTAGCTTTAGCTTAGCTCGTAGCCCTCCGCGCTTACCCCGCCTTTGTTTGCGGTCTCGACGCCGTCTGCGACCACTTCCGCTCGGCCGAGAAGAGTGGGCAGCCTCCGGTGTTCTGGAGATCTCCGGGATGAGTTGAAGATCGGCTAGAAAACTGTCAGAATAGTGTATTCGAAAGTCCAAAAGCTCCTGTCTGCTATAGGATGTTAAAGCAGTGCAGCTCTGAATGATCAGTGCAGTTAGGAGCAGGTAAAACACCGCTAATTTGCGAAGTCTGGAGAGACACTGAGCCTCGCGTTGTTCACGCGCCGCCATTTTGTTGTACAATAACTACAACTACTATAATGCTAAACCATAGTGGTAACGAATGGTCCTGGTTGTACAGGCCAGGTTCCTTTCATGGATGGCGAGCTACGAATAGGCCTCGAGCCTGAACCCAAGAGAGAACAACCAACTGCAACTTCTGCTAGTGCGGTAGGAGGCGCTGCAACTTGCTCCCCCTCACACAAACACACATAACCTGATATCCATACAGATTATTTGAACTTCTTCCCACAAGTGAACTGGGTAACCCCTGGACTCTCAATAACGCCTTCCACTGGGTTTAATGAACTTTGGGCCGCAACCTATGTTTTGGATTTGTTCTATGTTTGGAACCATCTTTTGACCTGTGTGTTCATTGAAATAATCGAACCAACTTGTTAATGATTGGGACTGTGCACATTGTAAATACTGTAAATATTCTCTTCTGCAAATATACAAAATTACATTATCACTTTTGCACTACAGTGTCTGTCTTTTATTAAACACCATACCAACTTCCTCCCAGAGTCGAATTTAGAACTTCTGATACCTAGCTTATTATTATTATTATTACATTATTACATTGCTAGCTTCTACCTCATATAGGCTACACAAGGTTATCGTAACTCACCAGATTCCACTTGCACTTGGGCTAAATGGCACAACATCGTACGACACTACGTACTCGAGTTAAGTTGTATTTGTTTCACATTAAAAAAGAATTGTGGTGACTTGAATTGGATAGTGGCTGATAACATCTATCAAGTCTGTTTTAACATGTGATATTTTATTTTTTTATTTTTAATACATTTGCAAAAAATTCCCCAAAAACTTTTTCACTTTGTCATTATGCGGTATTGTATGTAGAATGTTGAGAAATTTTTTTTATTTAATCCATTTTGGAATTAGGCTGTAACATAATAAAATGTGGAAAAAGTGAACGGGTATGAATACTTTCTGGATGCACTGTATATTCCCATCGTGTTTAGAAATTTTTGTTTTTTCATGAGAACCGTTTCAATACATATTGCTTCAAAATAATACATTTTGAGAATCAGTTTGTTCATAAATATTACACAGAACCAAATGTTAACAATTTGTCCTTGAGACAGAAATGACAGCTTTCAAAGGGGTTGAAACATTTTTGCAATATGAAACAGACCTATCACAAACTATTAAGTGGTCTTTTATTTATGCATTTTCTTACATATTTTTTCCTTTCCTAGGCTATGTTCTTTTCCACAGGGTTATTGAAAATGTCTTCCCTTTGTGCCCAAATAAGTTGAGTTTCTTTATTTTCTATTTAAGTCACCAGACTTCCTTTTCCACCTATCACACTCTTTGATCCTTTATAGCCACATCAACCTCCTATTCCTTGGAAAAGCCACACCACCCACATTTCTCAATAGACAACATTTCTTGCTGTGCTGAAGTTTACTTGTGCGGTCTGCACTGGCACTAACATTAGTCGAGGCACAGATGGTGCGTTCTAGCTAGCTGTTGCTAGTAGAGAGCAGGGATAGCGATCCACCTATCCATTTTGACGCACATAACCCATTAAATTACTTGCACCTGCATTGAAAGCAGTGCGAGGTTTAGAGATTATAAAATTAACCATGGTAAATTCGAATAGACCAAACGAGGCATGACGTCCAACTCTGCCAGTGCCCCTATACAAACACAGTTGGCTAGCTAAAGTGAATAGCAAAGTAATGCTGCTTGCATGTGGTTACAAGAGTTAGCAACGGTGTAGTGTAGTGGTGACGAAGTGAAACGATAGCAAGTTCACGTTTTTTTTTTATGGCCAGACCAACCAATCAGATATAAGTAAACGTTTATATTTTCTATATGGCATGTTTATTATTGGCCAAATCAACAATGGACCAAAATAAACAAATAAATAAATAAACATATAAATAAATAAATAACTTCAGCTAGGCTTATTTTTTTTTTATTGGGATGAAGCTGGTTCAGGTTGGTGGTGCCATCGGAGCATTTGGTGGGGCATTGCCCCCGTGCCCATGCCTAGATCCGGCCACGACTTAGTGTCTAGTAGATAATGCGTCCACGGAATTGTAAGTCCCAAGCAGTGTACATAAAGACTTATAGATCGCTATTTGTTTGGTTTTAGAAATGTAGCGAGTTCTCGCTTATAGCGGCGGGCCTGTAATTTCCATTGGGAATAAGTTATGTAAAGGATCTGTTGCAGAACGGTTAAACTGTTACGCAAACTAGTTTATGTCTTAACGTAATAAGCTCCCAGTTAACTATGCTGTTGATTCTGTGTAATCTGGTATGTCATTATTTGTAACCGTTTGTAAACGTTATCTGTATAACTTGCCGATATTATTTGTTACGGGTAGAACCATTGTAGTTAGCGTGCAATAGAATTGGCGCCATTATTCCTAAAGGGGCAGGCTAACCGTTATGTGGGGATGAACGTAAGCCTATGCTAATGTCCTACAGGCCTCCTGCTGAATGTATAGAGGTAATATTTTTAGTTGCCATGTACTGATTGTAACTATTGTATCTTGTTCATATTATTTCAGAACCATAGGTTGGACTACCATTCAAGTCCTTTGTTTGTTTCATAATAAAGTCCTCAAACTGAGTATCCCTCTCGTCTCTGACCGGACACCCCAGCGGGTTCTCCCTACCAACCACCTACAATTTTTAACCCTATTTCACACAACCACTATGTAATACACTGTCACTGACAACCATATTTGTCTGGTTTTGGTCTTGGTTTTGCACATGTGAATTTTTTTTTAAGCTAGCATTACAGCTCAAAGTGCATATTCTACCTGTTCACTCCTCTTTCTCTGCCTGGCCCTTCTTTCTTTTTCTGACTCTCTCTCTCCCTCGCTGATATCTGTATAAACAACAAAGCGAAATGCAAATGAAGGGAACTCCTAATTTGCTACACAAGTTATGAACATGAAGGGAATCTCTGATTGGCAATTCAATAGTAGATAAATTAACTCACCAAGCATGTCCTTACTGGCAAATGTTATTTGCTGAAAGATAAAACAAGTGAGCTAACTCAGCCCTTTACTAGCCTACATACTGTAACGTGGTTACCTTTACTTTAACAGCTACTTTTAAGAAATAAGATCTCATGTATCCCTTATTATTCCCGACGTCCATGATGCTAATCCAGACTGCTGAATTATGAGGAAATATTGCAGGAATTTCAATCTCCAGATAGTAATTCATTGTAATGTTAACTAGACTAGAGTAACCCTAGGCTTTAGCCACACAGATGGGATTGTGCCAACAGGTATAACGCCAACCCTAGAAGAACAAGAACATTTGTTACCCAAGTCATGAGTAACAAATAAGACAAATCACACACTTTTAGTTTGCAAACAAACTACGTTATTGTAACTAAGTAGGCTATAGATTTAACAATTTTTTGTTTGAATTTTTTGTTTTGTTTGAACAGCGCTGAAGTTAGCATGACTATAACAATTCGTGTTATAACAGCTGACTGTCTTTCATATTACTGAACAATCAACGTTACGTTGCGATTGGCACCATAGCAACTATGTGTTTCAGAGTATATCATTTTAATAAACAATAGCTTATTTTAATAACAAATCCAACATATGCATGTAAACGCACTAACAAATAAAGCCTGTTTGGCATCAATCTGGCGCTATATTTCCTAACGTTCTAAAACTGCACGTGGCGATTTGACAACCCAAGTCTTTTGCGACAGCATGCAACGGCGTCCGCCGCCTTGCAACTACTAGTTCACACCGCTGCAACTTTTGTCTGCAACGTTCTAAAACCGTTTCGTTGCGTCGCGAATCATTGGTCTGAACTGGCCTTAACCGTCTGAGACCTAGGGTCTTGTATTGCCGTTTTTGATATTTTTATAGTTTAACCAATATTGCAATCATTTCAATACGGCAGCACGGTGGCTCGGTTGTTAGCACTGTTGCCTCACAGCAAGAAGGTCCTGGGTTCAATCCCCACCAGACCCAAGGGTCTTTGTGTGGAGTTTGCGTGTTCTCCCCATGTTCACGTGGGTTTCTCCGGTTTCCTCCCACAGTCCAAAAAAACATGCAGGTGAAATTGCCTGTAGGTGTGCACCCTGCAACTTTTGTCTGCAACGTTCTAAAACCGTTTCGGTGTGTTGCGAATCATTGGTCTGAACTGGCCTTTAGGCTCTAAGCACCGCGTTAACATCCAAAATTCACTCCAGCTATCACATCGCTGCATGTTTAGGCGGGGCGAAAGTAAAGTGAAACTGATGCGAAACACCAATATAAACTATTTCTCATCCAGTTGGGACATGAGACCCTTTGTAGAGCCGATGGAAATTATGTTTAATTTAAAACAAATGCAAAAAAGTGGTGGGGACAATTTTAGGTAATCAGAAACATGGTAGGGACATTTTCCTACCGTCCCTACAATAAATTACGCCCATGATTGCAGCATGTGAAATCTTTGTTTAAGTGGACGTTAGCTAGCTGAAGTGTACGCAGCTAACTGTTATACCTTAAGTTAAAGGCACCTTAAATAATTGCTTGCTCCAAAACCAACTCCTTTATTTGTTACTGTAGCGCGATTGAAACGGCCAAATCCAACAATACTAAGCTGTGTGTCAAAATGAACAGACTGGCTGATAACACATAAGCTATTTAAACAGGCAGCAGCACAGCTTCATTAAGATCATTTAAAATGTTTTAAAGTGGTAAAATAATCAGAAATGAACAAGCATTAACACTTGACAATAGACTGCTGCAGATTTAATGTCTGCAGCGCTGTCCACTTGTGATACGATGGCCAGAAGCCTGAAACAAAGGTTGAGCTAACACGAGGACGTAGGGGAGGCTGGGGCTGGTTGCAACACTTGCATTTCTCTGTTACCCTGAGACTAATTGACATAGACCAGCCAAACTTGTATACATCAAACTTATATCTGTCTTATAATTACCCATACAATTTAAAAAAAACTACATCTGACATCTAGTTTACAATATGTACATGAATGGAAGAAGTCAGATGTTGCAACTGTCCCAATCCCTGAGTGGGCGTTTACACTTGGTCAGTTCAGCGCTGTCCACCAACACACGAGGACGTAGTCGTGTAGCAGTGGTTATTTTAGGGGGCTGGCCACCGCACTGCCTGCTCGCTGATGGTGGAAACTCAATCACATCTGCCTTTTCTTCTGGAAATGCATTTTTAGTTATTAAGTAAAATTTACTTCAATATTGCATGACCAATGTATTTAACTAGCTAGCTAACGTCCGTGGTAGAGCAGAGGGATAGCTAACGTTAATCTAGCAAGCTAACTAACACCGCCCAGTCCAGCTTGAATGTTCTATTAAGTCAAATTTATTTCAATTGTGCATGACAAGTGTATTTAAGTAACTCGCAAGCTAATTAACTACTTTATGGGAATGTATTAAGCTATTTCACAAAGTTCATTTGCTGAAATTAGATCGGAGTGAGACACAGTTTGTGTGTTACGTTTAGTCTAAGGCTGCAAAATACCTGTTTTTGGTGCACTTCATAAAAAAACGAGCATATATCTATTACACATGCTGTATAGCATTCATCGAGGTCTGTTATTTGCGTTATGCTGTTCATTTGGAATACATTTATTTTTTTAAGAGTCCACCTCCAGTCAATTTATAAAACATTTAAAATATTCTGCTTAAACATATGAATCATGTCTGTTATGTTATTTCTGCTCACTACGATCAATGACCTTGTTAAAATCACAAAAACGTAGTCTTCTTGTGCCTCGTAAAAATTCCTGAAGCTGAGTCGCCCTGCCCCCTTCTGTTCGAATACCCGCCCAGCCCCTGCCCCCTCCTCAGCCATGGCGTTGGCTGCTTATTTTGCCCCTGATATGTCTTGTAGCACATGGAAAAAAGAAAAAAAAATGTTTATCAGATTCGATTAATCGATGAACAAATTAATCGATTATCAAAACAGTCGTCTACTTGCTTTATGCAAATGTATTTATTATTAGAAATCAACTACACAAAACAAATTTTGTCCAAAAGCCCTTACAGGTACAACATTTAGCATAAAAAATATGCTCATTTAAATATACACAAGATACGATGTTATGGTATACATTATGCCATATTCCAAGATGAGCATTTAAAACAAATTTTAGAACGGATTTGGGTTGAAAGCGGACATGTCATTGGGGTTTTCAAGTGGGCACCCTCCATCCCAGATTTTTCATTAATTTGAGCTCACAACACCTCCAGAAGGCTTAACGGTGAGCAATGACGTCTTAATGCCACCCCCCCTCTATATCCACTCTCGGCATGGCCAGATACTGAAAAAGCAGTATACTACACACACCTCCAACTGCTGGCTTGAAACATGGAACGCTTAGTCGAAAGATGAATGAATAAACATTAATCAAGATGAATCCGCTTGATCATGACTATACACACCGCCAGCACAGTGCTCTATTTTTTTTTTTACTTCTACAAAGCGGCAAGCCAGTCAGAGCAAAGCGGCGATCCAATAGGAACATTTGAGAAACTTATATTCCTTTTTAATGGTTGGTGTAAGGATTAGAAGTTATGAAACTGGAGAAATGCCTGCAAAGAGTCATGTTTCTTTAAGTACAAAGACAAATAAATGTCTGCCACCTGCGATAACTAAGCTCCCCAAAAAATTGCTGCACACTCACGCCTGTGCCTGTGTCTCGCACAAAGGTTTTCGGAAAATTTGCCATTAACTTCATCTGAAATGTAGCCTTATCCATGGAGGGATAGTTCTTGAAGATGCATTTTTTCATTAATCAATTTCAAAATTTGTCTTTCACTATATTCTGGCCTGCTTTGAAAAAAATTGGCCCGTAGCCAAGCCTACTTGCCCTACACCTACTTCAACCTGCTGGACTGAAACGTGAAACACCCAGACAGTTGGGATATTACTCTTACAATGTAACCCTGAAGTCCATATGAAAACTTGGGCCTCGTTATACGGACTCCAGGTGTTGAAACATTTTAAAGTGTAAACCAAACTTCATGACTTATATAATCCTCTACGAGAGGGCAGTCATCACCTTTAAACTTACCTTTATACCTTAGTTCTGAGATGTAATCACCTTCTTTGGTTTTTCGACATGGCGTTCTTTACTTTTACGCCCATTTTGGATCCTTCCTTTTAGCCACAGTAACTGTCTACTTGTTTCTGCTACATCCAGGCGCACTGGCCATCGGGAAGTTCGGGGGTTTTCCCGGTGGGCCGGCTTTTGAGGGCCTGTCTTTTTTTCCCCCAACCCAGGCATTATATTCAATTGGTAAATTTACTTGCAGCGTCACGGCTTGTACAATCTGTAATAGCAGGTAACAGTTGCCATCACAACTGAAAGTATCTAGCACTCGTGCAGTAACTAGCGTTTGTAAAAAGTATCTCGTTGCCAAAACATGGACATAAAGAAAAAAACGCAACCTGTTCAGAGAAGGTGCGCAAAAAAATGCAAAAAAGCATCAAAGAGGAGTGAGCAAGAAGCAGTGCTTTGCCTTGCTTAGGCTACACGTTGTGTGCAGTGAACTAGCTGAATAACTACATGTTTTTGCTAACCTTGGGATTTCAAAGCTGACGTCCTGCTGCAGGTTTGACCACTTCACTAGTCAGACTAGTCAGATGTTTACGCATCATTTCTCTAAAGCGTTTTAAAAATGGTCATCAACTTCAACTGTTAATGGTTAAAATAAACATCTAGGCCTACGTTTGATAATTCTCTTCTAGACTATTAAATCAATAATTTTTCGCATTACAGCCCTTAAGACTCAACATTTGATATTGACATTTTAATAATGAAGTAGTAAATAGGCTACTTATATAATATGTGATTGAGTATAATAACTATTATATTATATAATGACAGTGATCAGCCAGCAGCCCACATAACGCTGCGGTAGCAAGCACATAAAAAAAATTAACAGTAGGCTATCATATAGTATCCCGAGTGTGTGCGACAAAGAACCAACCATGAAAAACTAAAGCAATGTCTAAAAATAGCTTTGCTTAGCTAGCCTACTCCAATTCTTCATAATTAAAACATTTCCTGTTGTAGGGTATCCCTGTTTGTTGAGTTAATGAGCCGCTTAATTTAACTTCTTGTAATTTTTGTAGTTCGAATGTTTTATTTTTAACCCTCTGAGACCTAGGCTATTTTATGGCCGTTTTTGATATCTTTACATTTTAACGAATATTGCAGTCATTTCTGATAGTACACTAAAGAAACACATATCCTCAGATTCAGTACAGTTGGGGCTAATGGAATGTGACACCTAAACCAATTGTTTTGACTGTAGAATGACACAATAACCATAATACACAAAAAAAACAAAAAATGGCCATTGAAGTTCTTCAGTTTTATTAGAAAAACACAGCAAAAAAAGCATGAAAGTAAGTTTAAATTCAGTTATGTTGTAGCCACTGGTGTTTGGCATCATAGGTAAGTGTATGGGAAAATATAAATCACTTTCCCACTAAACTATTTACAATATGGTGACCATTGATCATACTCGTTTTTACAGTCAAAATGTGCTACCACTCTGAAAAAGCAAATCCTGTGGTCTAGAGGTCCCTAACTGTGATACTTGGCAGTTTCTGTAAAGTATCTCACATATTTGCACAAACTTCTTTGTGGAGGATGAATTAATTAGTGACGGCAATGTCCAGAAAGTGGAAAGACGTTGGCGATTGCTGGGCTACAGGACAGGAGAACGTGCAGAGGTGCCTACTGTTCTGTGCTGGAGGGTGTTTGCTGATTTACAGGAATTGCAGGCTTTGCTGCACTCTGTTCCTCATCCACGCTAATAAAATAAAAAGTGTGTTACAACAATAATAACAACAGTAACAGCAATTCAGTTAAAACATCTATAATGAATGAGACTTCATGCAAAGTGCCTGAACACAGACCCACACGCCATTGTCAGGCAAGATTTGCATTTTACAAGTTACCCCCAGCCTAACTTTCACACCCTACCCTGACACCCAACTCCTAGACATTCACCTATGCAACCATTAGGCTACCTCCCCACACATTTACACTGCAAACAAGTTGCAATGTAGGTTATTACTAAACATCAATTGCATATGATAATTCAAATGAAATAGTAAACTAGTATCATTTGGAAAACAGTAAAGGATTACCATGGCTATTTCTCAATATCATGGACCCTTGTGATGATAGAGATGATAAAATTACGCCATGTAAGAGTGCGCTAGGGCGCACTAGGCTACACTAACTTTGAAAGCACCAGGCTAATATTCCTTTCAATAAAACATTGGCAATTATTCACGTGCATCCAAATATTATTACAATTTGAAACTACTTACTTGTCCTCAAATAGATTTATTCCTTTTCTAAAATAGTCAAGATCTTGAGATTCTTGGCTGAAGCAGCTGTCTGGAAAAGACGCGCTGTCCTCTTTCTGGTCGCTTTGAAATATCCTCTCAATAGCTTCTTATCGAGTCTTTCTTCTAGCCATACTTGCTTGTAAAAGTAAAAAATACAGTTGTTTTGTGTCTCTTATGATCCAATATGGCATGATTCCAATGGAAAGTGATATGCTTATCATCACTGTTGACATACAGCATGTAGCCATTCCATTTGTCATTCTTCGAAGTAAACACTCGAAAATTTAAATCACATGACCAACACTATCTAATGACGTCATAAAACCCCGCAAAAATAACTATATAGATGCTATGAACTACAGATGTCTTGAAAAGGTGAGGGGCAACGCAACCTATGGATAGGCGACGCGCAAAGAATGTTCTCTACTTTTGTAGCTCTGTGGAAAAGGATGTGAACAACGTACATCGACCAAAATGGTCTTTAATTAAAGCTACAGGCCTCTAGTTTAAAATATAAAAAAGAAATAGTCTCTAAACCCAATCGTTTTTTTTTATGAAGGATTTGGTAGACGATGACTGATGGACGTGCCCGGGCGTCCGTCGGTCTCATAGGGTTAAATAAACTACACTGTTTTAGACAGCAAATGGTCACTGAAATAACTATTTTACCTTTCAAAGACCAAATTTTCTTGAATAGTTTGTTAAATTGATTGCACATAAACTTGGTAGGCCTAATTCGCAATGTAACTTGATGTATTAAGGGGCAAAATTTGTAAGGAAGAACAATCTTTTTGGGGTGGATGATTATTTTTGTGAGACTCTTTCCCACCTGCCCATATGAACGGCAGTGCCTGTATAGTAACTGAAGCATTGATATTTTCATAAGAGCACAAACATAAGAGGGCTGACTGACCACTCCAATTAGGTGTTAGGTGATCATTAATTAAACTTAGAATGTTTTGCTTTCTGTACACACAAACAAGAAAACCATGGAAAATGTGTTTAATAATTTTACAAATAGGCCTAAGTCTAAAGCAGACAATAAGAGATTGCTTTTGTTGTTTTAATTAATGATTTGTTCGTTGATCAACAAACATGTTGTGTCAGCTCGAATTTAGTGTATCAAATTGGGGCCGATTGACAGCAAATTCCCGGGCTGCTTTTTGTTGCCAGTCTGCCCCTGGCTACATCTGCGACAGATTTTATGGTCTGCCACAATTCTTTGATGCAGATCCCTAGTTCCTTCAGTAGTTTGGTTGTTTATATTGCCGCAAATCATCAGCATTCAACTTCCACTGGCCACACTATGTTCTCCAGCCTTGCTGTTCTGCCTCTGTTGCTAATTCGCAATAGCTGAGTTTCTTTCGTATGCCTCGTCTATCGCTTCTTCACACGGGACTGTTAGCTCTATAAAGTACACAGTTTGCTGTGTGTTGGACCAGAGTAATAAGTCTGGTCTTTAATTGGTTGTTGCAATATCTCTTGGGACTCTCCGTTGTTGGCCAACATCTGCTAGCATTTTCCAATCCCGTGCTCATCTCAGCTGCCCTGAGCTTTGTTTTGGCCTGTTGAACTTCCTTCCCGGAACTCCGTCCGTGACAAAGCGAATGTGGTGCGTGTGGCCCTCTGCTCCAATGGGCAGGGCATTAACTATGAAGCGCCTATGCTCTATTGCTGTGGCCAAGCACTTTAGTACCTGATTGTGGTGCAAGGTATATCTCCCTTGAAAGGCTACAATAAACGCACTGTATTTAAGTCAGAACGCAGACTTAAATTAAAGTTGACGCTACATGCCTGGGATCGAATTTTGACTGCTTTCCTACGGCAGTGAGATAGTGATTTCTCCGTTAAGTTATACCATGATAAGGGGTTTTGCCCAAACAATCTAGGCAGAGTCAGGACGTCTCAGTTAAACGTATCGATATCTATAAGAGCATTTACTACTGTGGTTTACCGTGAAACCGGTAACTGTTACTCTATCTATAGTGTACACTGTGGCAAGAGGACGATATCGCCAGTATTGTATCTGTATTGGCAAAATGGCTCCATCTAGTGGGCTACCAGGTGGGGGCAGACAAACCAGGTTCTTGATATTATTTGTCAACTTTGTGTTCCAGTAATATGCAGATCAAGTCAGTGGCATGATAAACACTGCGATGCATTAGTTAGGCAGATAATGTTAGAATGTTAAGTTGAAAACAATGGACAACAGAGGTATGAACTCCTTTCTTGTTACAGAGGTAAGTGAAGGATAAGAGTCAGCATAGAATAGGAGTCAATAGGATGCCACAATCAACCTCAGTTGAATAGGCAAGCAGATGATACTGATGTTGGCCTACACTAAGCAGTTACAGAAATAACTAGAAATGTATTTCCACGAGAAAATGCGATGTGATTGTTTCTACCATCAGCGACCAGGCAGTGTGGGTGGCCAGCCACCTAAAGTAACCGCTGCAGCACTACTACGTCCTCGTGTGTTGGTGGACAACGCTGAACTGAACACAAGTGTAAACGCCCACTTGGGGCCAGTTGCAACATCAGACTTCTTCTATTCATAGAAATATTGTGAACTATATGTCATATGTAGTCATCTTTAAATTTTATGGGTAATTAGAAGACAGATCTAAGTTTAATATATACAAGTTTGGCATTTCTATGTCAATGAGTCTGTGAGTAACAGAATTGCAAAAGGTGTTGCAACGGTCCCCAGTCTCCCCTACGTCCTCGTGTTAGTTCAGCCTTCATTTTAAGGCTTCCGGCGAACGCCATTCCACCACTTCTTTGAGCATGATTTAAATTATTTATTTTTTTATATTTTACTATTTAAAAATTTAAACTGTGTTTTGCCAATGGTAACAACAAGTGTACACATCAAGCAAACCTCTCCAATAATGTATTCTCTGTCATAAGAATTCCAAAGTGTGTTCAGTGGTTGTTAACGGCAAACTCATTTATTGACCATTACATCAAATTGAGTTCTCGGTACATCTCGGTACATTAGCGTTCCCCACTAAAGAAATCTCCACTACAGCACTGGGTGGACAGTTCAGTCAAAAAATGCCTGATTTCCTTTTGGGGGACTAGCAAAGGCTAACCAACAAAGCAAGTATTTATTTATGTCAATGTAATAATGTGTTTCTGTGAAAGCCACGCCCCTGCAGCTAATGTTTCCGAGGTACTCCTGCTCGCTGCTGTAATCTTAACTACAGAATAGGTTACATAAGAATATATTTTAGATAGACATCGTTATCTTACAACTTTCGCATGGATATGCGCAGCGTGCAAAAATTATCAACTAACACCGGCCCAAAAACCACTTTCTTGTTAATGTAGAGGCGGCAGTTGGAGCAGTGCATTATTATGTTTACTTGTTACTGTTTTAAGTTCGTAGATTCGTCGTAGGTTCGTCTTACAACGCAATCAGATAAATATTTTGTAGGCAGACCATGATAGGTTCAGGCTAATGTGAAGATGAGTTGTCTTCAGTCAAAGTGTAATGAGAAGCTGCCTTTACAGAAAACCAGCAGAATTATGTACAATAAGATGAAGCATAAGAAGACTAATTTTAAAACGACCCAGCAGGAAATAGAGGACCTTACTCTAGGATCTTAGTGCGAATCTTGAGCAATAAAACTTCACATATTTATCATTAATTATTTGATCACAAGTCCACTTAACATAATCAAAATGTTTGTATTTCAACTTTTAAAAGATTTTAATTTTAACCATAAATACAAGAATGGTTTCCACAAATAAAAATGTAGCCAATAGTACCAACACAACAGTTCTTTTTTGTCGTTCTCCTTTCAATCATGTTATGATAATCGGACCGTTTTTACTGTTTGCCTCATTTCCTTGCTTAGTATATTAGTATGGATGTCTCCATACTAGTCTCCGAGTCAGATCAGAGAAATGTGGATGATTCACAAGTGACCCATCTGCAACGTTGTAATGTAGCTCGACTGACAATGTTTTGTCATGTATAGCTGTGTGCAACTGCTCTTTGAGATTGGGCGTTTATATTTATTGGTCGAATCTGGTGTTTGGCTAATACTAGTGAAGCTAGTCTACTCTATAAAATGTATTTAAGACATAGCGATGATCTTGTACAAAGCATAGGATACCGGATACTTATGCCAGCTATTTCAATAGCAGACCCATCTGGCGTTTATCTAGTGAGCAGTAGAATATTTGGAACGACGGGACCACATCCCCAAAAACTTGTCGTTTGACACGTTTGCCGTTTTCAGAGTAAAATTTTCAGAGTAAAAGTTTTCAATATTGTACGCCTAATTTAAGTAAACGATTAAATGAAATGTAAAGACAATGTATTTTACCAGGGATCTATCGCAAAATATCCGTTATTGCTCTCATGATAAAAAAGTATTCTAATGTCAAAGCAGGTCATAGGATGTTTTGGATTCCTTAAAGACAACGATGGCTACACGGAAGTAACAACTCTAAAACTGCCACTTGACAAACTGACAATTTAGCAATTAATTTTAATAAAAGTTTACTAAGTAACAACAAATCAGAAGATATGACTGTTTAATCACAAAATATAAAAAAAACAACTTGAAAACATCTGGCTACTGTAAGCGTTCCGTTAACTACATGGTCAAGTTTAGCTAAATGTTTACACGGTTTACCTATATCTCTTGTTCCAAAACAAATTGGGCAGCACGGTGGCTCAGTTGTTGCCTCACAGCAAGAAGGTCCTGGGTTCAAGCCCCACCCCAGCCAAGGACCTGTCTGTGTGGAGTTTGCATGTTCTCCCCGTGTTTGTGTGGGTTTCCTCCCACCATCAAAAAAACATGCCACATCCTACTACTAGTCACGGTCGGTGTGTGTGAGCAAGTCTGTCGTAATATGTTGGGTGAGCAAGTCTGGCGCAAATTGGCTGCCGTGGTACCACACTGAGTGTTGTATTTGATAGCTGTCGGTCCATTCGTTGTTTGTTCTGTTATTAATCGGCGACTAATTTGTGTAAAGCGCTTTGAGTATCGAAGTATAGAAAAGCGTTAAAACGAAATAAAAAAAAATGTATTATCTTAGCATGAAGAAAATGGAACTATGAAACTTTCGCTAAGGGGCTGACATAATCATCGGCAAAATGGTAACGTTTGCAACTTTATAGACAAGTAGCCTAGTCCTGTCAATATCGCTGAATGCATAGGGAAACAGTGTTCGGAAACGCTAGCTGGCTTATCCTAATACTGACTTCTCCTACTTTGAGAAAACGAACACCACATCAAACAGTTAAACTGGCCTAAGTTTACCTTAAACAAACTGAATTAGAAACGGATCTATCAATATCCACAATACAGTTAAAATGCTAGCGTTAGCTAACCCCGTGTACCCTTTACTTTTCATTCACATTAGCCCTGTTACACAACAAAAAAATTTGATTTGAGAGTAGACCACTTACAATCACTGCTGTTATACAGCGTAAATCCAGTCCCGTTGAGAGTCAGCCACTTACAATCCCTGCATTTATTAATAAGTACGTCTTTGTGCATACAGGTTAAGTGAAGTCCCGTTGCCAGTACCAATGTGTGCAGTGATCAGCTGATGAATTGTTTTCCCCACAGGGGGTGTAGTTTCCTCTCTCATTAATTTCAATCGGGGCAAAAACATATTAAAAATAATAATTAAAAATATGACTCGTGAACCGATCACTTCGCTGCATTTAAGCGCACTAGACTGCAATACCGAAGACCTGTCGGTACTGGAATGGAATCCATAGCATCAAAACTGTGGGTGTAGTTAGGGCACCAAAAATAGACCTAAAAATAATATGACTTTATGATAACGAGATGTGACGCGTCATCACTGACGCATCACATAATTAAAGACCTTTTAGATGTATGGGCGAGTGGTTAACGTGAACATGATGGGGGGGGGGGGGGGGGGGGTGTAGAGAGTAGTGCTGACACTTTTTTAAGTTTAGTTTTAGTCTTATTCTTTCACTTTCAAAATGAATTGAATTACCTTTTAATGGCTCAGTGATATCTTTGCCAGAAAAGACAGGCCTTTGCACAACAGGTTGTGGGGAACTCTTTAGAGATGTAATCTCTTTTGGCCTGGCTGTAGGTATAAATGGAGCTCCTCCTGGAGCTGGGGCCTGGATCTTGTGAAACGGAGTAGGGGGTAAGATGGCTCCTGTCTGTTTCGCCAGATAGTTCAGGATATCTTCTTTGAGAATTCTTCCATCCTTTCCAGTTCCAACTACTTCACTTAGTTTGATCTGTAGGTGCAAAAAGCAATATTATAAAAAAGCAGTATATATGATTAACTTATTGATGCATTATGTTCTTTGTTTTAATAAGGTAGCATAATAGTTCTACACTATCACTCAAATGCATATTCAACCCTTTCAAATAGTATACGGCAACCTAAATTCTATCAACCCCATTAAGGGACACATTTTACTTTCAAATAAAAACAAAGCTGTGACATTATTAGTAGTCTAAGATTTGATAAAAAAAATTAGGACTATTGTACAGCTATTTAATGTCAGAGGGAATCAAATTCATGATACATTTTACAACCAATATTACTGCAATAGCGAATCAATGTTGATATTTTGAAGTATCACAGCAAAGATTTTATAAAACCTTAATAAGGTAATAATTTCTTAATTCCATATACAAATCTATTGATATGGCTGTTATAGAACATAATTGTAATCAGGGGTGGAAATTAACAGCCGCAACAAGCAGACTGCGGATAGATTTTGGCATTGAAGTGAGGGCTTTGATGTAAACTACAATGTTATTGACTGCAGTTACATTAAAACTTTAACTGATAATCATGCAACTTTTTTATATTGACATTACCTCGTAGTTGCATAGCTTATAGTTTCTTATACATATTTTGTTTAAAAGGGTAATGAAAGGGTAGACATTCTGATAGCATACAATGGCTCATGGGACACAATTAAGGGTACACACACACACACACACACACACACAGGCAACTTGGAATTATTATTGAAAGGGCAGCCTGTTTATAATGAATGCCATTTTTCAAATATATAACTATAAGAACATTTGTGTATTGTATTCTGTTATTCAGCAACCCCTGACAAAAACAACCCTACTAAATAATAGTAATAAGAATATTTTTTTACTTTGACACTTAAGTTTTGAAAGCAGCTACTTCTGTACTTTGACTTAAGTAGAAATTTAAATTGACTAAAGTAAACTTTAGATAGGGTATCTGTACTTTCACTCAAGTACAGGATTTGTGTATCTACACAGACTATCCAATATCCTCTATCCAAGAGCAAGTCCTTTCTCCTATTCCACCTGCTGCTCATCGAGCGGGCAGTGTCCAAGCTGCCATCAGGAAGCGTACCTCACTGTCCAGTATCAACTCGGTGGCTGGCTCGCAGTCCCCCACCAATTAATCCATTCCTGTAAGGATCACTGTTAGGCAGTCGGCAACACCCATGGGTGGCAGTGATTCAGAGAATATTTTTTAGCTGTTCCAGTCTCATTTGGGGGGTTTTGTGTTATAAATGTGAACTTAATTGATTTTGCTGTCTCAGATCACAAAGAAGTGCTTTTCCAGACTCCTCTCCTCTCTGCCGACCCCAAACCTACCTCACTCATCACTCTCTGTTCCTCACTTCTGCCAAGCCTTCATCTCCGCTAACCCATTTTTAAATTCTGGTGCTCCACATGGCATCTCTGTAGACGAGCTTGTCAGTCATTATCATAGCACTTCCACAAATGCCTTAGATTTTGTAGCCCCAGTGAAATATAAAAAGAAAAAGCATTCGTCTCTACCCTGGTTGAATGAAGACTTAAGGGCTTCAAAAAGCCAATGCAGGAAGACAGAGAGGAAATTGAAAAAGGATAAACTCTCTCTCCCTTGCTTCTTTAATGGGGCCATATTATGCAAATTTTGAGGTTCATACCTTTATTTAGGACTAGAATAGGTTTACGCGTTTTAATGTTCAATAAACAATTTATTTGATCCAAACTGCCTGGATCTACAGCACCTCTATTCACCCTCTGTCTGAAACACTCCATTTTAGCTTCTACAGTGCATCCGGAAAGTATTCATACCCCTTCACTTTTTCCACATTTTATTATGTTACAGCCTAATTCCAAAATGGATTAAATAAAAAAAAATTCTCAACATTCTACACACAATACCGCATAATGTCCAAGTGAAAAATGGTTTTTTTTATAATTTTCTTTTGTTTTTTTTATCACATGTACATAAGTATTCACACCCTTTGCTGTGACACTCAAAATTGAGCTCAGGTGCATCCCGTTTGCACTGATCATCCTTGAGATGTTTCTACAACTTGATTGGAGTCCACCTGTGGTAAATTCAATTGATTGGACATGATTTGGAAAGGCACACACCTGTTTATATAAGGTCCCACAGTTGACAGTGCATGTCTGAGCACAAACCAAGTTATGAAGTCCAAGGAATTGTCTGTAGAACTCCGAGACAGGATTGTATCGAGGCACAGATCTGGGGAAGGGTACAAAAAAATGTCTGCAGCATTGAAGGTCCCAACGAGCACAGTGGTCTCCATCATTCGCAAATGGAAGACGTTTGGAACCACCAGGACTCTTCCTAGAGCTGGCCGCCCGGCCAAACTGAGCAATCGGGGAGAAGGGCCTTGGTCAGGGAGGTGACCAAGAACCCGATGGTCATTCTGACAGAGCTCCAGTGTTCCTCTGTGGAGATGGGAGAACCTTCCAGAAGGACAACCATCTCTGCAGCACTCCATCAATCAGGCCTTTATGGTAGAGTGGCCAGACGAAAGCCACTCTTCAGTAAAAGGCACATGACAGCCCGCATGGAGTTTGCCAAAAGGCACCTAAAGGACTCTCAGACAATGAGAAACAAAATTCTCTGGTCTGATGAAACCAAGATTGAACTCTTTGGCATAAATGCCAAGCGTCATGTCTGGAGGAAACCAGGCACTGCTCATCACCTGGCCAAGACCATCCCTACAGTGAAGCATGGTGGTGGCAGCATCATGCTGTGGGGGTGTTTTTCAGCGGCAGGAACAGGGAGACTAGTCAGGATCAAGGGAAAAATGAATGCAGCAATGTACAGAGAGATCCTTGATGAAAACCTGCTCCAGAGCGCTCTGGACCTCAGACTGGGGCGAAGGTTGACCTTTCAACAGGACAACGACCCTAAGCACACAGCCAAGATAACAAAGGAGTGGCTTCGGGACAAGTCTGTGAATGTCCTTGAGTGGCCCAGCCAGAGCCCAGACTTGAACCCGAATGAACATCTTTGGAGAGATCTGAAAATGGCTGTGCACCGACGGTCCCCATCCAACCTGATGGAGCTTGAGACGATCTGCAAAGAAAAATGGGAGAAACTGCCCCAAAATAGGTGTGCCAAGCTTGTAGCATCATACTCAAGAGGACTTGAGGCTGTAATTGCTGCCAAAGGTGCTTCAACAAAGTATTGAGTAAAGGTTGTGAATACTTATGTATATGTGATATTTCATTTTTTTATTTTTAATACATTTGCAAAAAATTAAAAAAAAACGTTTTTCACTGTCATTATGCGGTATTGTGTGTAGAATGTTGAGAATTATTTTTTATTTAATCAATTTTGAAATTAGGCTGTAACATAATAAAATGTGGAAAAAGTGACGGGGTATGAATACTTTCCGGATGCACTGTATGCACACAGGCTTGTACTTATTAACAGCAGGGATTGTTCGTGGCTTACTTTCAACGGGACTGGATTCACTACTCCGTGTAACAGCAGTAATCGTAAGTGACCTACTCTCAATCAAATGTGTTTGTTGTGTAAACAGGGCTAGGGGCTAATGTTACTGACACAAAGGCTACACGGGAGTTAGCTAACAAACTAAATTAGAAGCCTATCAATATAGACATTTCACAATACAGCTAATTTAGTTTGTTTAAGGTAAACTTAGGCCAGTTCACTTGTTTTGTTTATGCTCATTTATATGAAAAACATGATGCAAAGAACATAGCCTAAGACAGCCCTTTAGTTTAACTGTTAGCGCATAGCCCTGGAAGTGTTCGAAAACGTATGTTTATTTATAAAGCATACGAGCTACGGTGTCAAACATTCCCGTAAGTATTTAGACGTGGTCAATAATGGTGAGCATAAAGAGTTAAACAACTAGAGTTAACCCATTCGTTACATACATTACTTGCAGGCCTACACATTAAAGTTACTTTTAATACATAAAAATCATTAAAACAAATACAAACGTTCAAAATAATAGGACAACGTCCCTGTGTGTGGGCTGGTGCACGCTAGGAGATTAACGCAAAACTGAATGTGGTGTTATGTTCTCTATTTTAATTTTTGTGACAGTTGGCCATTAGTTTGAGCTTTATGTGATATCCGATCCAATTTGCCAAACCAATTGCCATTATATCATGTTGTTGCATTGTTAAGATGACTAAAGCAAGCAATCTGAAATCTGACTTCCAGGAAAATGATTTAGAGAGAGTGCAAATTACCACATGTTTAGTTAATTTATGTCCATAGTGTCATTGTCATTGTCTAGATATAACCCTCTAAATTACTATTATTATTTTACTAATAACTGGGGAAAAAAAGCACTGAGGCAGCACAGACAAGCACCGAAAGACAAGGGGATAAGGTGGTAGAGCCCAATCAGGCACAAAAAACCTCCAAGGAGAAGATCAGTGACAAAAAACCTAAAGTAAAGTGGCCATTAGCCGCTGAAAAGAATGTTTGGGACTATTAACATAGATCTAAAAAACACACTTGAACAGCTAAGGGGCACAGTGGAAAGGAAGCTAGATAAAATAGGGGATATCATATATGATTATGGAAAGGAGAGATTTGGGCTAGTGGAGAAACTTAAAAAAACCCAGGTGGAACCAAGAAAATCGAGGAGGCAGCAAGAGATCGACAGTAGCAAGGCCAATACTGCCATAACTGTGACGTAATTAAACAATTTGCTTTTGGTTAGTTTTGGAACATGAGACCATTATGAATGGTTGTGATGTGGTTGAGAAGGGGGCAGATGTCAAGCTGAATTCAAGCTACGTGGTGACAGTTTGTCTTTGAGCTGTAGCCTACTGGTTCACGTGAAATCAATTTGTAAACATCAGATCATATCTAAGCCCTAACATTTATGATCTAACAGCAGTGACGTAGGAGTCTTAAGAGGCTGGCTACAGTACAACTAGGCTATTATATCTGGAATTGATTAACTGTTGACAATTTAATTTAAATAGAAAAATAATTGATTTGTTTTTTGCTCTTTCCTCTAGTTTAAGTTTGTATGCAACATAATACCTTAACTCAATAAAATGTAGGCCTACTGATACTAATGTATATGTGACAGTGACACAAAAATGCAATTTATTTTTTTGTCCGGTAAAAAATATGATTGGCCGGTAGATTTTTTTTCATCTACCAGTCCCCTTGACCGGTGAGTCAAAAAGTAAATTTCGGACACTTGATATAGATATATACTAGGGATGGGCACGGTTATTAGAATGTTAGAAATGAAGTAGATATTCGAATATAGCAGCAGTTATTATTAGTTATTTATTAATATTTTTGCGTAAAGTAAATTTAAATATTATTCATTAGCGATTTTGATTACATACTGTTTATAACGTGTACATCAATGCAATTGAAGTATGTAAAAAGTCGAAAGAAAAAGCACAATTTCAATGCATTAGATACATTTTCTCTGCTTTCCACATCAAGTAGTTTAAACTTGCAGGCAGCGTGCAAACTGAAGCCACGAGAGCGCTCTATGCTTGTGCGCTGGATCACCGATACAAACACATGCACTTCATAGCGCCGACACTCCGCTCAGAGATCAAAGAAAATCTGTCCGTCAGAGTAAGAAATGTTCAGAATCCACATGAATTCCAGGACCCAAGGTTTCCCAGCAAAACATTGCCCAGAGAATCACACTACCTCCCCCGGCCTGCCTTCTTCCCATAGTGTATCCTGGTGCAATCTCTTCCCCAGGTAAAGAACGCACACGCCCCCGGTCATCCACATGATCTAAAAGAAAACGTGATTCATCAGACCAGGCCACCTTCCTCCATTGCTCCGTGGTCCAGTTCTGATGCTCACATGCCCATTGTAGGCGTTTTCGGCGATGGACAGGGGTCAGCATGTGCACTCTGACCAGTCTGCAGCTACGCAGCCCCATACGCAGCAAGCTGTGATGCAATGCGCATTCTGACACCTTTTTACCATAGCCGGCATTAACTTTTTTCATCAATTTGTGCTACAGTAGCTCTTCTGTGGGATCGTACCAGACGAGCTAGCCTTCGCTCCCAATGCGCATCAATGAGTCTTGGGCGCCCATGACCCAGTCGCCGGTTCACCAGTTGTCCTTGCATGGACCACTTCTTGGTAGGTACTAACCACTGCATACCGAGAACACCCCACAAGACCTGTAGTTTTGGAGATGCTCTGACCCAGTTGTCTAGCCATCACAATTTGGCTTGCCCATTTTTCCTGCTTCCAACACATCAACTTAAAGAACTGACTGTTCATTTACTGCCTAATATATCCCACCCCTTGACAGGTGCCATTGTAACGCGATGATCAATGTTATTCACTTCACCTGTCAGTGGTTTTAATGTTATTCTGAACAGTATATATATGATTAAGGAACTGGGTACCTCATGCTGAAGAGACACTAATATTCAATTCAAAATACTAGTTCATATGGGGATTTCACAAACACATTTTTGGGGATTTCAAACAACGAAGGTTGTCCTTTAACAACAATATATTTTTAGAAGAACCAATGAGCACAGAAGATAAGTTGATAAATCGTGGTTTGAAGAACTGCAACATGTAAAAGCTACCCTGAAAGAGCTTTTTCAGCAAGTCCTTGTGGGTTATTAGTTATATATTAACGTACAAGGTCGGGTTTTATAGATACAATCTGTTGGAAAGGTTTACTAGTGTTTGAGCACCATGGACATGTCTATATTGTATTTGTTACAATCAATCCTTTTAAGTAGAATTAGCATTTTTATGTAATACAAGTAATCATGTTACAGATGCAGACGTAAAAATAATCTAACAGAAATGAGAACAAAGAGTATTGTGGGAGGAAATGTAAAGTTATCTTGGACAATATTAATATCGAATCAGGAATCGGATTCAGCGAAACTGAAAATTAAGGTAAATTAATCCATCCGTGTTTTATTTTATTTTTACTAAAAAATGTACAGTTTGAAGTTGATAAGTGATGCTCAAGCCACTTACATTATTCTCCATAGCGAGACGTCGGACTGCTGGTGTGGCCTGTGTTTTAAGTCCCTTAATTTCTTGGTGTGTATGCTCATCATGTGACATTGCTGGTGTCTCCATTACATCTTCTTCCTGTGTCCCCTCTATTAAATAGAGTAGGGTTGGGAGAGAAAACACATTTAAACTTAAGTACTAAGTAACTCGTAGGTTATATAGCTACATTTTGTGTTGAGATTTAAGTGTCAAAATCGAACATAAAACTCTAATAAATGTACAATAATTCTGACCATATATGTATATAGAATCTGACATGAGACCAAGATAATTAGGGGGTAAGAATAATTTTTTATTAATATTTAATAAATATTTCCATGGTTCCATCTCCCAGCCTTAGCACTATGTCTTAAAGGGCAACAATGTAAGATTCTAAATATCTTGTTGTCTAGCATTGTTTTATCACTTATAGGGATTGTGCCAACAACATGAAAAAGTTCAATCTGTGCCTTCTCTATTTTACCTCTGTCAACACGTGCCCTATTTTGCAAGTAATTTGTGACGTAGAAAATAGGGATCCAATCACTTCTACACTAAAATGTGCATAGTTCTGTGACTCCCACGACTGTTACCGCCCGCCTTCCAGTCCACTAAAAATACATGTAATGGACTTTGCTTTCACTGGAGCCGGATCATGAAGTTTAACTGTGCAAACTGGATTGGCTGGGACGCTGGTTTTTACACCTCGAGCACTGGCAAACCTTGAAGTAATCTGATATTAGCCATGAGTATTCAACTTTGGTCAAACTTAAAAGAAGATATAGCCAATGAGATGAATTCCCATTTGATGGATATGATGGATTGCTACATTATGGTGATGCACGGCAGAGTCCTGCACGAGTCTGATTTTCAATCTGTCACTGTTTGTTCCCCAAGCCCCCGCTTTGGTTTTCTTTTTGGATGAGGGGGTGGGTGGTCCTCCCAATCGGAAAACCTTTTACAATATAGCATGTTCATAAATGATTATATCAAACAACGCAAATGTGAATTTTCTGTTGAATAGCTTACACATTTTCTGAGGAGAGACCAACACCCATAATTAACTAAAACTAGAAAAAGCATTTCAATCAGCAAATGCGATGTGATGCATCGCAGTTATTTGACTGACCACCTTAGCGCACACAAGTGTACTGCAGTCCAGACCGTATTTGTCAACAGGGGGCGCTTACTGCTGCACTGGCGCCGGAACTGGGGAGGCCACGGGATCTTTGCTGCCGCCGCCCCCGCCCGCCTCTGCTTTTGTTTTCTTTTGTGTGGGATGAGAGGGTGCGTTTTTCACGGCCTTCCCGTTGTCACTGTATTCCGTTGACGTGCATATAGAGCTTGTGTTATGATTTGCATTTCGCTTAAGCAATCTGGCCAGCAGTTTTTTTTGTTTAGCACTCTATGCTGTTTTGGCACTCTATTCCATGCTGTTTGCTTGTTGAATTGCTAAGGCTGGTAACGTTTTGGGCCAAGGTTCACGAGTTCGCCATATAGGTTACACCTACATAATTATCTGCTCACACATGTGGAGAGCAGCTAGCATATTACGAATGAGCAAGCTTTTAGGCTTTATGGTTAATACCGATTAGTACGCAGTTCATGAGTTATATGTCAACACAGGTCTAATCTGATTACTTTGTACAATATAGCACGTTCATAAAACATTATTATAACAATGCAAATGTGAATTTTCTGTTGAAAAGCTTACACATTTTCTGAGGAGACACCAACACCCATAATTAACTAAAATCAGAATACATATCCTATCCATTATGAGCCTGCGTTAGGTGTGCAGGACACAACCCCAGACTATCCGGAAAACACCCCTTCTTGCACCCCCCATTCTTGTCGTTATGGCGCTGCTGCTGCTAGATTGGCAGTGCTGCTTCATCATAATTTAATGGCGGACATATACGATGACTAAGTTGCCAACTAACGTTTAGTCATCATCATCATCGTCGTCATCCGCTTTGTCCGGGGTCGGGTCGCGGAGGTAGCAGTTCAGTTAGTAGTAGTACTAACGTTTAGTTTTGGTTTTATTTTTGTTCTCTAAGCTCTATATTCTTGCACATGTATTAAATGAATTTAATAAGTATTAAAATCACTCACTATCCACAATGACAGTAGAGCTTAAACGAAGTGGATCGAGGGTCAGCCAAATAGCGCTGTGTAAAACTCTTCCTGTAATAGCTTGGGCATTATAACCTTATTGCATTATTTTCTTCTTTCACGTGCATTTCAACACTCTTTTAATTAACAGAATCATATTGTAGAAATAAACATAGTTCATGGGAAATGGGCGACATTATGAAGGCACGGTTTATGCGGAACGGACTAATCCATTTTATTAGAATGCATTTTATGACAATGTAATGCAATATCGTCTATTCATCCTAAGTGCTCCGGCACTTCTCACAATAATAAAAAACAATAAAAAACAAAATATATTTTCAACTATCACTACAGCTGCAAAGAGGCAAGCAAACTTTCTAAAACAAGGTAACAGCACCAACAGTGAACGTGCCTCTCGCTTGTGATACTGATAGCAACACAAAAGTCCTACAGAGTATCACCTACAAAATCCTTCTCCTCATCTGCAAAACTTTACACAATTTGGCCCCTACCTACCTCAATGAACTGCTCCAACCTTACCATCCTACCCGGACACTACGTTCCTCTGCAGATAGGTCATTCCACAAGCAAAACTGAAGCATTTTGGTGAGCGTGCATTTTCTAGGGCAGCACCTAAATTATGGAACTCTCTCCCTCCTTTAATTCGGAATTCCAACTCGCTATTAATCTTTCAAACCCACCTTAAAACCTATCTTTTCACCCTAGCATACCCTACTTAACTCTGTTTAGAATCTGGTCCCTTTCTTTTACTGATACTATCCATTTGCTTACTTATAGTTAGAACTGACTGTCTTTCTGTCATACTAGAACTGTTGCTGTCTGTCTGTTTTACTATTTCTGTCTAATTGTTTATTTTCGTCATGTTATCTATGTTGATGCTGTGAAGCGACTTTGGGTGTTAGAAAAGCGCTATATAATTAAAATGAATTATTCAAAATATGTCTCTCGGCCAACCTGGATAAACTGCGGTCAAAAAAGACAGACAGCATAAAATAATAGAAATAGTTGTCTTCTTCACAACAAATAATTCTACATGGCAGGGACTCACTGCGTAGACATACTGTATGTTTTCCTCTAGGTTAATGCAGTGATTTACTTTGTAAATAATATAATAATAACAATAGCAATAATATTATCCTGTGTCCTTGAGGTACTAGAAGTAGACTAGACAACCCCAACAGCTACAACGTAGTCTAATGGGAGAACGTTCACGCAGCGGTGAAGAAAATCGCGCTGTGTGGTGTTTTGAAACTGTTTAAATCAATACAAATATAACGTTTTTGTTGGTCTGAGTCGTTTAATTCATTCAAAAGT
Organism: Galaxias olidus; assembly: GCA_026901105.3. Taxonomy (NCBI): domain Eukaryota; kingdom Metazoa; phylum Chordata; class Actinopteri; order Galaxiiformes; family Galaxiidae; genus Galaxias; species Galaxias olidus. Next base: position 83,914 of record JAPMUY010010962.1, on the reverse strand, counting down.
AATACTTGGTTTCACAACATATAAGTGTTGATATCTATAGCGCTCTTGCTAATTCACAGTTAGCTTCCAAAGAGCGTACGTTTTGTTCTTACATGAAAAAATCCACAAATTTAATTAAATTAAATATTTGTTTTATTTATTATCAAATGATCGACTATACTGATTTAAAAACATATTCTTAAACAACTGACAATTAAATATTTACACATTTATACCGTTACAACATTCTATTATCATTTTAAAAGGCACTGCTGCGCGGTGGTTGTTGCTAGACTTCTTTAGAATGTCGACTATTTCACGCTGAAACGAGCACAACAATAAGCTTGGATTTAAGCCAAAATGCCAACCTATTCCCATCAACGTTAACGGTCAAACTTGGATTTATTTTGAACAAAACCCCTATGTGGACATGACCTTTGAGCGAGGCAGTCAATCAGTCAAATACAACTTATTTAAAATCAACTCTATATACTTGAACTGACTCTGTACTAACCTAAATCAACTTGATCACGCCTATTCTTTCAAGACTTACAAAACGAAGGCCTCCATGAGAACCAAAAAATAAATAAAAAATTAAAATAAATAAAAATCCACCCCCTTCAAAGCGATGCGCCCCGGCCCCATCCATTGCTTTCCAACTGCGGTAAGATAACATGCAGTTTGACTAACTAGCAAAGTTGATTTGAATTAGAATTGTGATCGCGCGGTTTGAAAATCAAATTTTGCAAAGTCACTGTGATATACATATACTATGTTACGCGATTTGTATTAGCAATATATGATATACAAGTGCTCAAAAAAATTAAAGGAACACTTTGAAAACACATCAGATCTCAATGGGAAAACAAATCATGCTGGATATCTATACTGATATAGACTGGGTAATGTGTTCGGAACGAAAGGATGCCACATCGTTTGATGGAAATGAAAATTATCAACCTACAGAGGGCTGAATTCAAAGACACCCCGAAAATCAAAGTGAAAAAATGATGCGGCAGGCTAGTCCATTTTGCTGAAATTCCATTGCAGCAACTCAAAATGGTACTCAGTACTGTATATTGCCCCCACGTGCTTGTATACATGCCTGACAACGTCGGGGCATGCTCCTAATGAGACGACGGATGGTGTCCTGGGGTATCTCCTCCCAGATCTGGACCAGGGCATCACTGAGCTCCTGGACAGGTGCAACCTGGCGGCGTCTGATGGACCGAAACATAATGTCCCAGAGGTGTTCTATGGGATTTAGGTCAGGCGAGCGTGGGGGCCAGTCAATGGTATTAATTCCTTCATCCTCCAGGAACTGCCTGCATACTCTCGCCACATGAGGCCGGGCATTGTCGTGCACCAGGAGGAACCCAGGACCCACTGCACCAGCGTAGGGTCTGACAATGGGTCCAAGGATTTCATCCCGATACCTAATGGCAGTCAGGGTGCCGTTGTCTAGCCTGTAGAGGTCTGTGCGTCCCTCCATGGATATGCCTCTCCAGACCATCACTGACCCACCACCAAACCGGTCATGCTGAACGATGTTACAGGCAGCATAACGTTCTCCATGGCTTCTCCAGACCCTTTCACGTCTGTCACATGTGCTCAGGGTGAACCTGCTCTCACCTGTGAAAAGCACAGGGCGCCAGTGGCGGACCTGCCAATTCTGGTGTTCTATGGCAAATGCCAATCGAGCTCCACGGTGCCGGGCAGTGAGCACAGGGCCCACTAGAGGACGTCGGGCCCTCAGGCCACCCTCATGAAGTCTGTTTCTTATTGTTTGGTCAGAGACATTTACACCAGTGGCCTGCTGGAGGTCATTTTGTAGGGCTCTGGCAGTGCTCACCCTGTTCTTCCTTGCACAAAGGAGCATATACCGGTCCTGCTGATGGGTTAAGGACCTTCTACGGCCCTATCCAGCTCTCCTAGAGTAACTGCCGGTCTCCTGGAATCTCCTCCATGCTCTTGAGACTGTGCTGGTAGACACAGAAAACCTTCTGGTAATGGCACGTATTGATGTGCCATCCTGGAGGAGTTGGACTGCCTCTGCAACCTCTGTAGGGTTCAGGTATCGCCTCATGCTACCAGTAGTGATACTGACCCTAGCCAAATGCAAAACTAGTGAAAAACAGTCAGAAAAGATGAGAAGGGAAAAATTGTCAGTGGCCTCCACCTGGAAAACCATTCCTGTTTTGGGGTCGTCTCATTGTTGCACCTATTGTTAATTTCATTAACACCAAAGCAGCTGAAACTGATTAACAACCCCCTCTGCTACTTAACTGACCAGATCAATATCCCAGAAGTTTAACTGATTTGATGCAATACTCTGATTAAAAAGTGTTCCTTTAATTTTTTTGAGCAGTGTGTCTTGAAAGGGAAAGTGCACAGTTTATTTTAAATGATGTCTGAAGCAAGCTAACGTTAGCTACGTTTAACACCGTAACAGAGTATATTAGAGAAATGTTTAATGTAACCCTTTTCAGACATATTTTAATGCTCAAGTTAACTTAAGTCAGATATGCAATAATTCAACTGCAGCTAGGAGCAATGAGATTGTTTCTTTCTCCTTACTTTTAGGTTTTATCCATAACCTGGCCTTTCACGTGGCTGTTTTTGATCTGTTATACACATAAAATGATAATCCAGGATTTATCAAAACAAACTGAGATGTCAATGCCTAAATTAATGGTTAATTTTAAACCCATTTTGGCATGTTTTAATAACAGCACTTCAGTGCACAATGACTGACTTATTTTGTCTCTGCTTTACAGACTTACATTATCAACAGAGATTTTAGAAAAACAACAAGACCCTAAGATGATCTGTAGCAAGAAGCTTGCAAGTTTTTATAGATTTAAGGGAGTGCAATACTTAGCTGTACAGTTTAGCTTGTTTTGGCAGTAGGCTTCCATGGACAGAGAGGCATATGACAAGTGGATCTTAAGTTTGCCAAATGAGATATGAATACAGGAACCAAGTGTTGAAATAAGAGGATGGGAGGAATGATGATACGATCATTCAACGTGGTTATTTAAGAGCTGCAGATGAGGCCATCATTAACCTAAAAAAGCCATCACAGATAGATTACAGACAGACTGTTTTGGGTTGCACTGCAGGCCAAATGTAACTGTTGTACAGAGGAGAAAGGCAGAGTAGTCAGCGAGTAGAAAGTCAGGGGACTTAAGCTGTATGAGGCTGATATAAGGATCAGTGGTGTCTGGTCAAACCTTGTGTGGTGAGCACCTGCTAACAGAACCCTGCAGGCAGTGTCTGAAATTTACTTTTTGTCTCACCGGCCAAGGGGATTAGTAGATGAAAAAAATCCACCGGCCAATCATATTTCTTACCGGCCAAAATAATAAATGTAATTTTTGTGTCACATATACATTAGTTTCAGTAGGCCTATACTGCACTGAGTTAAGGTATTATGTTGCATACAAAATTAAACAAGAGCCTGAGGAAAGAGCAAAAATCTAATCAATCATATTATTCTTTATAAATACAATTGTTAACAGTTTATCAATTCCAGATATAATAGCCTACTTTTACTGTAGCCAGCATCTTACACCACCAACTGTCACTGCTGTTTGGTCATAAATGATGGGGCTTAGATATGATGTTTATATATTGATTTCACATGAACCAGGAAGCTACAGCTCAAAAGACAAACTGTCACAAAGTAGCTTGAATTCAGCTTCTGTCAATTTCAGTGAGCTTGGCATTGGCTCCCTCCTCAACCACGTAACCATTCATAAATGTGTGTGTGTGTGTGTGTGTCAAAGTTAACCCTGACCCAGAGCAGAGGACAGTAACAGCGCAAGCGCAAATTACACCAAAACTAAGCAATGACTTTCTGGGTTTTTTAAGAGACTTTACAGTTTTTTTTATACTAGTTTGGTACAAATATTTACCCGCCAGCGTGGCGAGTAGCCTTCCTAGATTTACTCGCCAAACAGAAGATCTACCTGTCTATGGCGAGTGGCGGGTGTTAATTTCGGACCCTGCCTGCTTGCTTCACTGACTGACCATATGGAGATTTTAAATTAGCAAGCTTCATTCTGGATAGGTGAGCCTGCAGGTGTCAGAGTTCAGTTTGGTAGGTTTGTAATAGGGAGTATCCCAACTTGTAAACATAGGCCTATGGTTAGTATACTTATGCTTTTCAGGAGGCTTTCATGGATCTGGTTTGCAGCATGGGTTTGTTTGTATGCAGACGTTTCTTTTTTACATTCCTATATATCATAGATCCTAGACTGGTTGCCAAAAATAAAATAAAAACGTTAACACTACTGCTTTTGTAGTTTTTCTTCCAAACATGTCTAAGTCTTTTTATTTTTAAAATCTTTAAGAATTTTATTGTTTATAATTCATTTGTAAGTAGACCTATGGATATAATCAGAGATCTTGGTGAACCACATAACGCAACGTCTTGTCTTGATGGAAGTGAATATGGTATCTTGGTCCAATCAACAGCATGGGCTATACTTAAATCGATAAATAAGTTATAGATTTATAAAACCAGTGCAGAAGTTCACTGTATAATAGAATAAGGTAGGCCTATCTATTTATATTTTAGCGTGGCATGATTTATACACAGATCTGTTACCTAAGTAGGCTATATAGAACGTTGGAGCCTGGTGCTCGCGTCCTAAACAACTAAGTAATTTGACGCGATTGCAGTTTTCAGAGTACACGTTTTAAATATTGTACCCTTTATTTAGGTAAACGATTATATAACATGTAAAGATAGTGTTGACATTTTTTGAACATTTCACTGTTTAATTACTTGATTTAAAAAAAAAACTGAAAACGCATTAGAAGGGCGCTTATAAATCCCATGTATTACCATTAAAATAAGTGGCTATGTAAATAGGCTACATTACACAGCCTTCTGCTGGCAATGACAAGTTGCTAGCTTGACATTTCTGCTCGCTATTTGAAAGTGAACTATGTTATCGTGGTAGCTACTAGCTACATACATGATTAATCGACAAATCAGTTGCCAAGATGCAAATCAAATGCCTTGTGTCAAAAGCTTTGGAGAACCACTGCGCTAGACTAGCTAGCCAGATAACAGGAGCCCAGGCACTACCAACCTGAGCATGTGGATGAGACACTCGACAGGCACTCTCACGTCCAGACTCATCTGATGCTGAAGCAACAGAAGATACTTCTCCTCCTCCACCCTCTCTAACCTTGCTCTCCCCTTGTTGCCTCACCGTTTTCTTTTTTTTAAAAGCATTATATCCATTGTGTTGATTGTTGTCCTTCTGAATTCGTTAGCTAGATGCCGAAATGACAAGCGCTGTAACCAGAGCGCTCGCTCTCTCACTAACTCTCTTTCACTTGCTCAAACAAATTGCGCGCTTGCCAAGTAATGTGAAGTAGATTTGTGCCTTGAATGACACACACAGGACATAGGATACTTGCGTTTTTGATCAACGCTATCATATTATTTATGCGAGTTTGGAATGACAGATGAATGAATCATGGGCAATGTTTTATTTCTCTTGCATTGAAAAAAAAAAAAAAACGGGGCTATTCAGAAAACATCCGGGACAGCCCCAACGACGTCCCCGATCATACCCTTGAGTATACTGTCATCTAGTGACCACAATAAAATGTTGACTAACATATACATACATTTTATTGCGGTCACTGGATGACAGTATACACAAGGGTATGATTAATCTTGGTCTTTCATTCCAGCTCCCCTCAAGTCTTACTCACTTTCCATTCATTGTCTATGGGTAAATTAAGCAAACTGACGCATCACATCATCATCATCATCATCTTCATCCGCATTGTCCGGGGTCGGGTCGCGGAGGTAGCAGTTCCAGCAGGGCATCCCAAAACTTCCCTTTCCCGGGCCACATTAACCAGCTCTGACTGGGGGATTCCAAGGCGTTCCCAGGCCAGTGTGGAGATATAATCCCTCCACCTGGTCCTAGGTCTGCCCCGCAGCCTCCGCCCAGCTGGACGTGCCTGGAACACCTCCCTAGGGAGGCGGCCAGGTGGCATCCTTACTAGATGCCCGAACCACCTCAACTGGCTCCTTTCTACGCAAAGAAGCAGCGGCTCTACTCCGAGTCCCTCACGAATGGCTGAACTTCTCACCCTATCCCTAAGGGAGATGCCAGCCACCCTCCGGAGGAAACTCATTTCCGCCGCTTGTATCCGCGATCTCGTTCTTTCGGTCATGACCCACCCTTCATGACCATAGGTGAGAGTAGGAACGAAGATAGACCGGTAGATTGAGAGCTTTGTCTTCTGGCTCAGCTCTCTCTTCGTCACAACGGTGCGATAGAGCGACTGCAACACCGCACCCGCTGCTCCAATTCTCCGGCCCATCTCTCGTTCCATTTTCCCCTCACTCGAGAACAAGACCCCGAGATACTTGAACTCCTTCACTTGGGGTAAAGACTCATTCCCTACTTGGAGTAGACAATCCATCGGTTTCCTGCTGAGAACCATGGCCTCAGATTTGGAGGTGCTGATCCTCATCCCAGCCGCTTCACACTAGGCTGCGAACCGATCCAATGAGTGCTAAATCACATCACATAAATAATAATAATAATAATATAACAAGATGTGATGCGTCATCACCCATCTCATAATAACTAGTGGACAGATTAATCAGCTGTGTACAAGCGCAGTCCGTGGCATTCGAACTGACATTTTGGCGTTGCAATGGAAGCCAAATGCACCGTTGCCAAAAAATGGGGCTAATAATAATAATAAAAATGATGATAATGATGATTAAAACTTAAGGGTAACAGTATATGATTGCGTCTTACGAGGCAATCACATAATTACCGGACGGAGTCATTCATTCATGCAGTTAAGGAGCGAAGACAGTCAGTATAGCCTACAAACATAACAACTTGCAATTACATAACATCAACGCTAGATGGTGGTATACGCCCGTGAAATCTCTCAGTCAAAACCCTCTCCCTATTCATTTCAAATGGGGCCAAAAATCGATTAAAAATAATAATAAAAAATAAAAACACGTGAACCGATCACTTAGCTGTATTTAAGCGCAATGGACTACAATACCCAAAACATGTGGGCACTGGAATGGATTCGATTGGGTCAAACCTGTGGGCGTAGTTAAGGCGACAAAAATAGGCCTAATAATAATAATAATAATAATAATAATAATAATAATAATAAGATTTTGCGATATGATTTAATGCGTCATCACGCGTCACATAATAATAATAATATGACTTTGCAATAAGATGTGATGCGTCATCACATAATTCATATTTTTGGATTATTCTCATTATATTGAGATCACCACATCTCCACAGTAACGGACCTGATAGAAGCGGCGCAGACCGAGCTGACACACAAAGTAAGCGCGCATTAAAAAGGTCAACTAAAAAGATTTATTTTTAACTTTCATTTAAAAGATACAACCTTTATTTCAACATTCAGTCAGTCAAGCACAATAATACAGAACTGAACACTGAGCACATCACTTGGTTAATGACACTTTTAACAATGATATGTTATAACAATAGTCATTATGGCTGAGGCTAGGACAAACCAAAATGTAGAGCCAACCTGCATTTTTCGTTTTACCCAGAACCGAACCCATAAATAAAATGTAAATGAAATACCACCCGCGAATCACTTTTTTTTGCAGGTCACCCGACCCGATGCTGGACTCTGATGCGCGGGTCTACCCACAACCCGCGGGTTGGGCGGGTTTGGGTAAGCTTTCTAGAAAATATCGTGAGTTCGGGCGGGCGGGTCGAAAAGTGACAAAGCAGCGTTCCGAGTAAGTTATTAATCACTTGCAGAAACATTGTGTGCGCACATTACTAGTCCACCTTCTCTTCCCCTCTCTGTCACTCTCTCAAACAGACACAAGCATGTGTTTTAGAGTGTTGAGTCTTCACCTAGAGATTTTCCGCAAAGATGTGAAGGATGCATTGTTTGTGTATGTGTGTGAGAGAAAGAGCAGAGAGAGACAGCGTTCACGTCTTTAATGAAGAGTTACTTGTTTTGCTGCTTTCCAACAATAAAGAACACAGTTTGGAACAATTCGTCTGTTTATTAGCCGGGACCAGCCGCTCTATAGCCCGCTCTGTTGGTAGGTCGGTCCACAAAAATGTACATGGTCACAGCAATTGCAAAATCACGCTTGTTTGGCCTAGATCCTCGCAGCAGAAAGGGGAGAAAGAGAGCACTCTTGACAGCTCCATAACCACCAAGGCACTCAGTCCGGACAATTGTGCCACTATAATGCGTCAAGTTGGTGATTTGCGGGTGAGGTCGGGCTCGGGTCGTTAACGCATATTTTTGCGAGATTGACACACACCTACTGTTATTTTTCTAAAAGTCTTAAGCAAGAGGGCCGTCCTTCACGTTCTCCTGATCCCTGTGCGTTACTGTTAGCTAGCTGCAGGGCTCTGGCTAACTAACTGTTTGTTTACAACCCAACGCCAAAGCATGGTCAACCAATCATTAGACACGCAGCATTTCCTCAATGATATAATTCTCTAAGATTGCCAGGTGTTGTGATCCACTGTGAATGGCCAAACTAGATTTGAACGCCAAGCTTGAAAAATTCAACATGCTTAAAATCCTCTCGCTTGAGATTATTTTGTTATTTAAGGCAGAGATATAATGTAATTAACATTTGAAGTGAAATATTAAGTGAAAAGGTAGGGTGAAATTCCCCTTTAAGCACAACTGTTCAAGGCTGCATGTGGGCCGGGCAATATGGCCTAAAAATAAATTAGCGACAATTTGATTATAACCTCAATTTCTCGTTTATTATCTAAAACATAAAATTTGCAATTAAATGTACCAAGTACCAATTCAATGGAGATAAAATGTTTCTGAACGAGTTGAGAAATTTTTGTGAGACATGGAAATAAGGTAAAACATAAATAAATTTGAACTATTCCTTTAACTGCGCATTCATTAGTTACGTGACTCGCTTCATTCGTGCAGCAACAGTTGTATTACATACCTACTAATTTTAAACGGACTCGAATGGAACTAACAGATGTGTTTGACGTTATGCTGCCTGCGTGGTGCAATTTTAGTGCTTTACATTATGCATCATGAATAAGACTGGGTGAACTGCTAGAACCAATTTAGCTTGTAAATTGGAGAGGGTGGTATAATGCACATCTCTGTTTGGTAGCGTGAGGCGCTAAAAGCACAGCAACATAGATCAGAAAAAGTTTACTTATTTTTCCGCAATACTCCTGCATGCAGCTGATGAGTATTCTCTTTACTAAAGCAATGAGTTCCATCAGCGTTCATAGACTTACTATTTTTTTTATAAATTTAACGTTACTAGATCAATTGTGCCACGTCTCATTGAAATCACGATTGTCTCGATTTAGACATGTCTACACATCAAGCTAACTCAAAATTCAAATTAATCAATTCAATCGTAAAATCACTCAGCTCTAGCTGCATGCATGATCAAATTTAATAGAAAAGAAAACATTCTGTCCGTCTGCTTATATCATAGACAGGTAGACAGACATATGCAAAGAGATGTATGAATTATGGTCATGCATGCAGATCATGGTCAACTTGTCCCGGACGCTGTCATTTACTTAATCAAAATGTACAATAGTTCAAAGAAAATTTTATACATTTTATCACTGTAAAAGGGGTACTGCTAGTTCCAGTACATTAGGACAATGTTGCACCTTGCACCTGCTAGCTGACAAATGTCAAAACAAAGATAACTGTGGTAGGACAACCAGTTGGGTGAACAACACAGGCGCGAAGGCACGAAGAGGCCTGGAGGGGCACTGGCCCGACCAGATTGAGGCCTGGCCCGTCCAATCACTGTGGGCCAAACTATTTCAAATAAACATAAATGTAAAATGTACATTTGATTTGTTAAGACTATTGTATATATTGGCAAATCATAAACTGTTTCCTAATTCAAAAGGTGGTCCTTGTGATCTAATCGTAATTATCGCATTTTAGTGCATATGTGCTCAAAACAAAGCTTCAGATAAATTTCATAAATAAGCTAGATAGCATTGGTGTTGTGACGGACTAGTAGGTCTACTCTAATATATATATTTTAGTTTTTTTGTTTTAGCGTTTGCTTTCTGACTAATGCTTCTATCAGTTGCCACGGATGACTGGCAACTAGGGTTGCAAATTTTCAAGAATTTCCATGATCGATTAGTCGCTCACGTTAATAAACAATAATCGGTTAATTGTTAAAAAAAATTATATAGAGCATGAATTTACTAGGGATGCACTGATGTATCGGCCGTACATCGGTATCGGCCGATATTGACCTTGTTGACTGCAATCGGCCTATCGGTAAATAAGAGGGCATTCACCGATGGCAGCGGCCGATGTTTATGTCGCATTAATTTGCGTGGTCTAAATGTTGTTGCTGCGCGCATGTTTGTTTTCAAATAAGAGGGAATGAAAATGTAATATATAATATGTCAGTGTGGGCTTTGAAATATTAAAGGATGTTTCATACATTTGTATGATTGAATTTGTGATCAAATCGAATTTCGGCAGCCGGTCAAATTTCGGCACAACACTGATATTAACGTCAAGCAAAGTTAGTCAGAACTTAGAACAGCATCACTGTGGTGGCAATGCACTTGTTTTGTCGTTTTTGTGTGTAACATTTTGTTTTAGCTCGTTTCACAGTTCAACAGCTCACCCTTTTCGATTTGAAGTTAACAAGCCGCATACGCCGCAATAATTAAATTTTCACCCTTACGCACCCTGCATAAGTTGGCAGACTGATTACTCCTTATCCAATAACCACACTGAAGAGGGACTGTTCCACTCCGAGTCACTGGAGGTAGGTTAAAACTGAAAAAGCATGTGTACTTCCAATACACTAATCAACACAATGTAAATCAGGCAGAGATCGTCTTTAGCTCTAACGACAAACTATCATCTCCTAGCAGCAATGTGATGATGTCACTCAAACAAATGCTTCTTAAAGGCAGAGAGCACATGTGATACTAATACGCGCGCCGTGAATTTCAACCAAAAAGACGAGACTGCAAACTGTTCAATTTAATGGTTTCATTTGAATCTCTTGATCGATTCAATTCTTACTGAAGATTAACATCCCTATTCAATACAGTTCATTTTATTTTTTATTATGAAGATTTTTGTTTCCCTTGCACTAAAGGGGGAATAAATAACAAAAACAAAATAGGCCTAAAAACATCGTCATCGGCTATCGGCCAAATTGTTATTTTAAACATCTGTATCGGCCCAGAATTTCACGATCTGTGCATCCCTAGAATTTACGCATGATTTTCCCCGCAAAGCTTTATTTAAACATTTCTAAAAATGTTAGTCACACTTACAGTTCAAAACAACATTATTAAGAGATATTTCCTCACAAAAATAACTGAGGCTTATAATGCTAGCAGCAACTTAAAATATATTTTCCTTTTTGAATGAAAAAGGATCCTCATAACCTGAAAATACATAGACATCAGATCAGGGGTCAGGGGTGAGTCGTGTGCAACTTGTTTAGATATAAACGCTGGCTGTTGAAATCACCCGTTCTGATGGAACCGATGTCACCGGTACTAACGTCAGGCGACTGTTCAACTCCGTTTATTGAGTCACTGGAGGAAGGTTAAAACTGAAAAAGCATGTGTTCTTCCAATACACTAATCAACACAAAGTAAATCAGGCAGAGACCATCGGCTCTAACAACCATAGATAAGAGAACCATTTTCTAGGGCAGTACCTAAACTATGGAACTCTCTCCCTCCTCTAATTCGTAACTCGCTATCAATCCTTCAAACCCACCTTAAAACCTTTCTTTTCACCCTAGCATACCCTAGTTAACTCTGTTTAGAATCCGGTCCTTTTCTTCTACTGATATGCTATCCTTAAGTTTACTTATATTTTGAACTGTTGTTGCGCTCTGTCCGTTCTACCTGTTTCTGTTTAATTGTTTATTTTTGTCATGTTATCTATGTAGATATTGTGAAGTGTATTTGGGTGTTAGAAAAGCGCTATATAAATAAAACGAATTATTATTCATTCCAAATCTTACGAAATATTTTTCGTCACTGTTCTATTTTTAGCTTTGCTTCATAGGTGCATATCCAATTTATTCATGTGTTAAAGGGGCCCTATTATGCTTTGAGTTTTTCCCTTTCCTTTAGTATGTTATATAGCTTTTTGTGCATGTAAAAGGTCTGAAAAGTTACAAAGCCCATAGTCCACACCAAAGGGAGCTACTCTCTCTCACAGAAAACACTGCTCCTGAACTGCCTGAAACGCCTCGTTTGTAGTCCAGCGTTTAGTTCCGTAACTTATCTACGTCACTAAGTCACACATTTGAATGTTTGGCACGCCCTCAACCAGAGCCAGTCAGAGCGGAGGCCGGGTGGTTTCGCAATGTTGTGAAAACGCTGTTTTGGTAAGCGCGAAGGCAAATTCCCTTTGTTTGGCCAGCTAACCAATCAGAGCAAACTGGGGCTCGTCAGGAGGGGGGAACTTAAAGAGAGAGGAGCTAAAACGGAGCGTTTCAGACAGAGGGTGAATAGAGGTGCTGCAGATCCAAGCAGTTTGTATAAAATAAATGTTTAATTGAACATTAAAACGCGTAAACCTATTCTAGTAGAATTCCTAAATAAAGGTATGAACCTGAACATTATTGCATGATATGGTCCCTTTAAGAGTGCTCGTTCGAATAAAGAGTCAAGCTAGTTAATAGAATGTATTGTAAATTGAATAGGCCTATGTTTGGTACATGTAAAGAGAGCGTCTTGATTTGGGTCTATTCCAAAGTAAATGAAGTTGTGTTGACTGTTGTGGCCTCAGAACACTTTCTTTATATCAATGTTGATGTTGAAACTGAATGAGTAATTAAGTGTTTTATTCACAGTAAACCCAACATTGAATGTTATACTGGAGCAAGCCTCGCCTCTTGTCCTTCACCTGAATTGCGTTGATTGACTTGCATTGTACTAGTTGAATCAACGTCGGATTATGCGCGCACGGATGAACATAAATAATGCAACATAAATAATGTTTTCATTTTAACCAAACATATTTGGTCACCAGTTTCATGAAAAACATAGGCTGATTAAATAATTTAATTTACATTGGCGACGATAGCCTATATATACACATTATACAATGTTTATTCTAAGTTTGATTGTCATTTGGTGTTATGCATGACCACATTTCTCAGGCCCATCCATAGAATAACTCCTGGCTTCGCCACTGGAACATTTGAAGTTTGTGGCAATTTGGTCCATTCATATCAGTATGCTGATGGAGCAAATGTTGACGTTAATAGATCTTCCGGGTTTCCAAGCCAACAGACTGTGCAGACTTTAGTGAATATGTGTTTAAAATCTCCAAGGACCTCTGTATTCATTCAGTCACTTCAAAACTTTCAGTTTACAATGATAGGCTATAGTACACCAGATGTTAGTAAGCTAGTTATTACCCTTGTCATGCAATATTTAAGTAAATTTAATTTATTAATAATAATAGGCCACTTCAGATGGATCAGGCAGTGTTAATTAGTTTGCTAGATTAACATTAACTATCCTCATGCACCCAATTTTTTTGAGGGGGCAGTTTCACTACTTCATTTACTATACGCCGCTCTGGAACAAGCCTATATAAATCAGGGCTAGAAATTAACTTCTATTAGTGACGGCAGAAGTTTGCTACCAGTTTGAAAACACACATCATAAACATTTTTCTGGTTTCTATGCAACCAAGAAATGATAGCTAAATATTTTTTTTCCAATGGTGATGCTTATTTTTAGTTTTAGTCCTGTCTTCAAATCGATTTTGATTGGCCAGCTGACAAAAAATTACATTGAGCACTGTGCTTAGGCAAAAGTGTAACTATTTTCAAAAAGGAGCACGCCTGTCGCGTCTACATATTAGTGAAGAGGCGCTGGAAGTGGAAGAAAGCTGGAAGAAAACGTGTTCAATGGATACGGCCCCTACGCTGTATTTTGCAGTGAAAAAAGTGGTAGGCCATCAAGATTTTTCTACCATCGCTACCACTAATTTCAGGGCCGTGGCGAATAAACATATAAGCCTATCACGGTTTTGATTTCCAACCACAGTCTCAAATAATTGAGGGGGCACGTGCCCCCTCTGTATGAGTGGGCACCATAGTTCTGGCTATCCCTCTGCTCTACCACGGACGTTAGTCAGCTGACATGTAACATTCAAGCCAGATCAATAGCGAAAACCTGCAAATAGAATAACGTTTTTTTTCTTAAATTAACATAGCCAGCTACGCGACAATGTGTGCGACAACAAACAGAACAAATCAATGCTGAAATTTGTTGCCAACTAATTTTAGAATAACATTTTTTGCAATTTCATTGACTCGTTGCAGCCCTAGACTACAACCAGTGTACGAGAACATTTGTAACTAACTATATGAGATGGACCAAATCTACATCTATGTTATCTACTCTGGCTAAGCTGCACAATATAAATAGTTAGGATTTGGACAACGGTAATGTTGTCAAAACTGCTTCCACGCACGCACACAAAAATGTAAGTTGATGAAGAGAATGTGAACACCTCGGTACCATTAACAGGATAATGGAGTGATAAAGGTAAACCTGCACCATTACCGCAGGGAATATGGAACAATGTCCATCGGCTACATAATAGTAGTCATTTTTGCCCCAAAACCATTTAAAAAGTGCTTGTGCCTATTTGACCATGTCAAATCTAAACAAGTAAATGATACAACAGATGACAATATTATGCCAGCTATCGAAACGTGCCCACTGGGAAATTAAGGTTCTGTATACCCTTGCCAAATGAACATACACACCTGGACCAGACTCCGTCTCAATGTCAACCAGCGGTGTTCCAACAAAAGCTGTAGCATCCACGTCATAGTAGAGTTTACGGATGATTCCATCATAACGGCTTGTTATTGTAACAGATGCTTTGTCACTCTGCACCTCACAGATACTGTCAAATTGCGACACTTTGTCTCCCTCTTTGACATACCTAGTTAGGATCAAATAAAATAAATTACATTAAAATTACATTAACATTACATTATTAAAAAGGAAACACTCAAATTGATTATTTTAAATACTAACCAGATACTTTAACCACTTTTCAGTAGGACACCTGACCTGTGTGTAGGGACTGTTTAAAACATAGGTGTTGATGTCTAATTTAGGTTGATTTAAGTTTAAAACACTTAGCTCTGGACACACTAGTGGTGGTGTTCCCAGGTGAACTAGAACTCATGACCTATTGGTCACCAGGTAGACATTCTACCCACTAGGCCACAACTATCCCTACAAGACTGACGAAAATGTTTGTTACAACTATTAAAATACGTTGCTTGGAAACAAACAAAGCGCTTGCATGAGCTAGGTAAAGGCACGATGGTATTACCTGTGCTGACAAAATCATTAACCTGACGAACCGTGACAATCCAGTTATCCCATCAAGCTAATAAAATCCTGTCTGACAGACTATCAGAAATTATAAGGGAAATACAAATTCCCTCTTTTATTCGTTTTTCTCCTTTCGACTTATTTGGAAGAAAAACTTTTATCACCAAACTAGGAATCGTACGCGTTAAGTCTGGTTTACAGTTCTGCATTTGGTGTGTCTAGGAACATTGACTTGCTTCGTTAGCTGATATTGACAGCAGTTTGCCTACATGCTTCTCCGGGTTCACTGGGGGGCAGTGTTGCATTTACTAATCCAGAATGTACAGAAAAAAAGTAGAAGAAACAGTACAGTAGAAGAAACACTAATACGGACTGATACAGACCATTACTGACAGTGGCCTGAATATTTTTGTAGTTTCTGTATTTGCCAACCTCGTCCGCGAGTCGCTCTTCAAACTGCTTTATTGTTGTTATGTGGTTGCGTCATGCAATCACATACTGTTCCCGGTCATCATCATCATATTATTATTATCATCATCATCATTATTATTAGGCCTATTTTTGGCGCCTTAACTACGTCCGCAGTTTTGACCCAATCGATTTCATTCCAGTGCCCACATGTCTTGGTTATTGCAGTCCATTGCGCTCACGTACAGCTAACTGATCGGGTCACGTGTTATATTTCAAATTATTTTTAATCGTTTTTTGGCCCTATTGAAATGAATGGGCAGATAGTTTTGACTGGGAGAGAGATTTCATGGTCATATACCTCCATCTAGCATTGATGTTATGTATTTGAATGTTGTTACGTTTGTACCGACTGTCTTGGTTATTATGTGATTAAAATGACTGGGTAAAGAAAACCACCCCCCCCCCCTCCCCTGTGCCGTGGGGAAAATCAACTGCGCACATCATACTAGTAGTACTGGCAATGCCACTTCACTTCATTAACCACAGGCGTTGTACTTATTAATAACAGCAGGAATTGTAAGTGGCTTACTCTCAACGGGATTGAATTTACTACGAGTACGCTGCAGCAGTAAGTGGCCTACTCTCAAATTAAATGTGTTCATTGTGTAAACAGAGCTAGTAAGGGACAAAGTAATGACACGTAAAGGCAACACGGGGGTTAGCTTACAAACTAAATTAGAAACCTATCAATAAACACTCACTGGCCGCTTTATTAGGTACACCTGTTCAACTGCTCGTTGACGCAAATATCTAACCAGCCAATTCACATGGCACCAACTCGATGCATTTAGGCATGTAGAAATGGTCAAGACGACCTGGTGAAGTTCAAACAGAGCATCAGAATGGGGAAGCAAGGTGATTTAAGTGACATTGAACGTGACGTGGTTGTTGGTGCCAGACAGGCTGGTCTGAGTATTTCAGAAACTGCTGATCTACTGGGATTTTCACGCACAACCATCTCTAGGGTTTACAGAGAATGGTCCGAAAAAGAGAAAATATCAAGTGAGCGGCAGTTCTCTGGGCCAAAATGCCGTGTTGATGCCAGAGGTTAGAGGAGAATGACCAAACTGGTTCAAGATGATAGAAAGGCAACCGTAACTCAAATAACCACTCGTTACAAACAAGGTATGCAGAAGACCATATCTGAACGCACAACACATCGAACCTTGAAGCAGATGGGCTACAACAGCAGAAGACCACACCGGGTGCCACTCCTGTCAGCTAAGAACAGGAAACTGAGGCTACAATTCGCACGGGCTCACCAAAATTGGACAATAGAAGATTGGAAAAATGTTGCCTGGTCTGATGAGTCTCGATTTCTGCTGCAACATTCAGACGGTAGGGTCAAAATTTGGCCATAAACAACATGAAAGCATGGATCCATCCTGCCTTGTATCAACGGTTCAGGTTAGTGGTGGTGGTGTAATGGTGTGGGGGATACACTGCATCTGGAAAGTATTCATACCCCTTCCCTTTTTCCACATTTTATTATGTTACAGCCTAATTTCAAAATGGATTAAATAAAAAAAAATTCTCAACATTCTACACACAATACCGCATAATGACAAAGTGAAAAAAGTTTTTTAATTTTTTGCAAATGTATTAAAAATAAAATATCACATGTATGTAAGTATTCACACCCTTTACGCAATACTTTGTTGAAGCACCTTTGGCAGCAATTACAGCCTCAAGTCTTCTTGAGTATGATGCTACAAGCTTGCCACACCTATTTTGGGGCAGTTTCTCCCGTTCGTCTTTGCAGATCGTCTCAAGCTCCATCAGGTTGGATGGGGAGCGTCGGTGCACAGCCATTTTTAGATCTCTCCAAAGATGTTCAATGGGGTTAAAGTCTGAGCTTTGGCTGGGCCACTCAAGGACATTCACAGACTTGTCCCGAAACCACTCCTTTGTTATCTTGGCTGTGTGCTTAGGGTCATTGTCCTGTTGGAACGTGAACCGTTGCCCCAGTCTGAGGTCCAGAGCGCTCTGGAGCAGGTTTTCATCAAAGATCTCTCTGTACATTGCTGCATTCATCTTTCCCTTGATCCTGACTAGTCTCCCGGTTCCTGCCGCTGAAAAACACCCCCACAGCATGATGCTGCCACCACCATGCTTCACTGTAGGGATGGTATTGGCCAGGTGATGAGCAGTGCCTGGTTTCCTCCAGACATGGCGCTTGGCATTCAGGCCAAAGAGTTCAATCTTGGTTTCATCAGACCAGAGAATTTTGTTTCTCATGGTCTGAGAGTCCTTTAGGTGCCTTTTGGCAAACTCCATGCGGGCTGTCATGTGCCTTTTACTGAGGAGTGGCTTCCGTCTGGCCTGATTGGTGGAGTGCTGCAGAGATAGTTGTCCTTCTGGAAGGTTCTCCCATCTCCACAGAGGAACACTGGAGCTCTGTCAGAGTGACCATCGGGTTCTTGGTCACCTCCCTGACCAAGGCCCTTCTCCTCCGATTGCTCAGTTTGGCCGGGCGGCCAGCTCTAGGAAGAGTCCTGGTGGCTCCAAACGTCTTCCATTTGCGAATGATGGAGACCACAGTGCTCGTTGGGACCTTCAATGCTGCAGATTTTTTTTTTTTACCCTTCCCCAGATCTGTGCCTCGATACAATCCTGTCTCGGAGGTCTACAGACAATTCCTTGGACTTCATAACTTGGTTTGTGCTCTGACATGCACTGTCAACTGTGGGACCTTATATAAACAGGTGTGTGTCTTTTCAAATCATGTCCAATCAATTGAATTTACCACAGGTGGACTCCAATCAAGTTGTAGAAACATCTCAAGGATGATCAGTGGAAACGGGATGCACCTGAGCTCAAAATTGAGCGTCACAGCAAAGGGTGTAAATACTTACGTACATGTGATATTTTATTTTTAATACATTTGCAAAAAATTCTAAAAAACTTTTTTCACTTTGTCATTATGCGGTATTGCATGTAGAATGTTGAGAATTTTTTTTTATTTAATCCATTTTGGAATTAGGCTGTAACATAATAAAATATGGAAAAAGTGAAGGGGTATGAATACTTTCCGGATGCACTGTATTTTCTTGGCATACTTTGGGCCCCTTAGTACCAATTGAGCATCGTTTAAACGCCACAGCCTACCTGAGTATTGTTGCTGACCATGTTCATCCCTTTATGACCACAGTGTACCCATCTTCTGATGGCTACTTCCAGCAGGATAACGTGCCATGTCACAAAGCTCAAATCATCTCAAACTGGTTTCTTGAACATGACAATGAGTTCATTGTACTCAAATGGCCTCCACAGTCACCAGATCTCAATCCAATAGAGCACCTTTGGGATGTGGTGGAACGAGAGATTCTGTGCAACTGTCATGGCTGTGCAGCCGACAAATCTGCAGCAACTGAGTGATGCTATCATGTCAATATGGACCAAAATCTCTGAGGAATGTTTCCAGCACCTTGTTGAGTCTATGCCACAAAGAATTAAGGCAGTTCTGAAGGCAAAAGGGGGTCCAACCCGGTACTAGCAAGGTGTACCTAATAAAGTGGCCAGTGAGTGTACATATTACTACACAATACAGCTAATTTAGTTTGTTTAAGGTAAACTTAGGCCAGTTCACTTGTTGTGTTTTGTTTGTTTTCATGAATTAAGATCAATAAGAAGAGTCAGTATTATGGATAAGCCAGCTAGCGTAGCGTTTCCTAACAGTGTTCCCCTATCCTGCATTTGTATTTCTATTGTTTTAAGGATTTTCTGTATTAACCTCAAAGCAACCATGTCTAGATTCCTTTTTACAAAACAACCAGCATCTGATAATGCTAATTTAAACGAAAAACCAGATGCTAAAAAAACAGCTAGAAATAACCTCTAAATTATTATTATTATTGTAAGTGGTAGGCTAATGTCACAGCCAGTCTGATCATTTCCCGTTGAGGTTAGTCTGTTATGGAACAATATCACCATCAAATATGGCCTATACAGTATTAAAAGGTATGTTTCCACTTTGGTATGAATAGATTACCACTATTTATTAATATTAAGTTGTCATTTAGCAGACACTTCTATCAAAAGCAACTTGCAATGAGATTAAAGGGACAGTCCATATGGAGCAATACCAGGGGTATTTCACAAAGCTTGATAACTCACTAAACTTGACTTCTATACTAAAGAAAACCTGGAACCCCTTCAAACATGGAACATGAACTAAAGTTTACTCAGTTGGCGGGCTTAGTATGTGTCCAGGATTTTTACAGGACTGAGGTGGCAACCCTATTAAACAGCCAAAGTTTCACAGTTTCATTTTATGCATGCTAAGATAATAATTAGCAAGGCAAAACTGTCAAAACCATGACGTAATTAAAGAATTTGCATTTTGGATAGGTTTGGAACATAGGATAGGTAACACGGGGGACATTAGCTAAACTTGACCAATGTTACTTATAATGTAATTAAACGGTACGCTTGTTACAGTATGGGTCCTTAAGTTTCAGTTGATTTTCTTTTAAGCCTACAGTTCAGCGGGACAATTCATAATTTATAATATAATTAATATAATTAATCCTTATAATACTAAGACATACTAAATGTCTGTTGAACTTTACATAAGGATCTTGAGTTGTTAGTTTTCCTTTTTCAATGTTGTGATTTAACTTGGTATCACCAAAGAGGCGCAGCTGAGTCTGCTCAGTTTGTCAATTAGCTCTACAAAACACAAAACTGAACGAACAAACGGGGGGCAGAGATTTCATGCGAAAGGGGAACCGAGTGTATTAAAGTAAAAGCTGTCTGTCCTTCCCATAAACATCTGTAGGCCATATTCGCCACTTTGCAGTTATCTACAATTCAAACCATAATTATGTGACACATACTGAAATTGCAGTCATATTCTTCTTCTACTTATTATTAGGTCGACTTTTGGCTGCACGCAGTTCTGAACCAATCCAATCTATCTATCTATAATTGCTTGTTGCAAAACAAACTCATTTATTCGTTACCGTAGCACGATTGAAACGGCCAAATCCAACAATACAAAGCAGTGTCAGAATGAACAGAACAGACTGGCTGATACACTTAGGCTATTTAAACAGGCGGCAGCACAGTTTCATTAAGATTATTTTAAATGTATTTCAATGGTAAAATAATCAGTATTGAACACGTATTAACACTTAAGACAATAGACTACTGCTGATTTTATGTCTGCAGCGCTGTCCACTTGTGATTCTATCGCCAGATGCCTTAAAAGGAAGGTTGAGCTAACATGAGGACGTAGGGGAAACTGGGGACGGTTGCAACACTTTCTGCATTTCTCTGTTACTCAAACTAATTGACATAGATCAGCCAAACTTGTACATATTAAACGTATATCGGTCTTCTAATTACCCATACAATTTAAAGATGACTACATATGACATATAGTTCACAATATTTCTATGAATGGAAGGAGTCAGATGTTGCAACTGGCCCCACATGGGTGTTTACACTTGTGTTCAGTTCAGCGCTGTCCACCAACACACGCGGCCGTAGTAGTGCTGCAGCGGTTATTTTAGGGGGCTGGCCACCCACACTGCCTGGTCGCTGATGGTGGAAACGCAATCACATCGCATTTGCTCAAGGAAATGCATTTTCTGGTTTTAATGGTGATCTGTGTGTTATCCAACCAAAATATGACTGGATATCTTTTCACTTCCTCCTTCCATGCCTGCTCAACAAATCAGCTATTGTTTGCCGCACAGGACAAAATGAGACACGCTGTTAGGATTCGCAGGACTACACAGCGTCCTCGTCTGTGGCCCTGTTACGTCCTCCTATATTTAGTGTTTGCATTGTGTATGTGTACACGGTTGTCTTGTCGTCCCTTCTGTTCTCTCCACAATTTCGTAGTTTCTCCGGTAGAGCGAGAGATCAGTTCGATCTTGCTCTCACACAGAATAGAATACACAATACACCACAATGACAAACTAACTGTGTTTGTTAGTGCGGGTTTAACCCTGTGCGCCTTACCTGTTGTTTGCTAGTCACTACTTTTATCTCAAGCTTTTTTTTCCAGATTTGAGTACAAGCACACGCATCTTAAATGACAACTTTTCATCTAGTGAAATTTCCAAGTATTAGTAAACTGCAATACGTTCAATTTGGGCCCCATTTAGGGAGCGAATGTTATATGCCTTATAATCCAACTTTTTGGCCCCTGAGGAAAGTTTTGGTGCAATTGAAAGCGGCAACAGGTGGACAGGAGGCAACAGCAAGACAACCCCGAAAAAGGGAATGGTTTTGCAGCTGGCGGCTACGGACCATTTCTCTCTCCTGATCTTTCCTGACTGATTTTACTCAAGTTTTGCATTTTGCTAGTGCTCTTGTCACTCCTGGTAGCATGAGGAGATACCTGCAGCCCATTCAGGTTGCACAGGTAGCTCCTCCAGGATGGCACATCTATACGTGCGGTCACAAGAAGGTTTGCTGTATCCATAATATATATACCAGGAGATGGGCCATTACACGAGGAGAGCTGGACAGGGCCGTAGAAGGGCAACAACCCAGCAGCAGGACCGGTATCTGCTCCTTTGTGCAAGGAGGAACGAGGAGCACTGCCAGATTCCTACAAAATGACCTCCAGCTCTACTGGCTCTACTACGTCATGGAGGCCATGAGCCCCAACAGACGCAGACATGTCCTGACCAAAACCCGTGCGCCCAGCCAAAAAGCGGCCAGACACTTGCAATCAAGGAACTTGGATTGCTTCGCCGACATAGAAAAAAAAAAAGAAGTTCCGAAATAAGACGATTGTTTTTTTCCCCTCAGAGTCGGAGCACTCCATTCCCTCCGTCAGAACAAAAAAGCGCATCTGCAACCAACGCACATCTACACATGCTGGTGCTAACCTGAACAATTTGACACACTTATTTAAATCGGACAGACATAATTTGGCATCAATCTAGTCAACCATCCATACCAACACAGCTAGGTTTGCACTGTTTAACATGCGCTCGCTCAATAACAAGGCTCTATTCATAAATTAGGTTGTCACGGATCACAAAATTGACTGTGTCTAACGGAAACCTGGCAGCTAGTTAATGACTTTGTGCTTTACTCTTTGATGTTCAAATATCGGCCATAAGTAAGAGAGCAGCGCTCCTTTATTTATAGAAACATCAAAAATATTAACACTGCTGCCCTTGTTAGCAAACTCAAAATACAAAACCTCCTCCTGCCTTTGACTTCCTCTGTTGATAACCATGTACTACATTATAATACACTGCTCTCTTCTACCCTGGACTCACTCCCCTCAAGTCAAGAAAGGTGTCATTCTCCCAACCTGCTCCCTGGTATACTACTGAGCTTTGTTCTATGAAGGCTAAAGGTCGTCAGCTTGAAAGACTTAAAAAAATAAAATAAAATAAATAAAGTCTCACTGTTCATTATGAAATCTATAAAGATCATGTCAAAGCAAAGAAGAATGCACTCTATCAGGCCAAAAATAAATATTACTCTGATCTCATTGACAAGGGCAAAACTAATCCTAGAAAACTTTTCAACACAATCAATTGCTGTGTCCACTGGATAACTCCTCCCTCTTGGGGTCTACAGATCATCCTCTACAAATACATCATTAATTCATCTACCTGCACACTTGACTATGCCCACCTCCTCAGTCAAGTCCTGTCTTCCCACTCTGTGCCTTCCATTCATAAGCAAAATCCTGGAGCACATTGTAGCTGCTCAACTACAGCCCCACATGTCTCATCATGAGTTGTACGAACCTACGCAATCTGGGTTCCGGGCAAAACACAGCACAGAAACGGCTATGGTCAAGGTCATCAATGATCTTTTCTTGACAGCTGACTGACAACCTAACTCTGCTGATCCTTCTCAACCTCTCAGCAGCCTTTGATACCGTCTGTCACAACATCCTCCCTGACCATTTAAATAGGCTCCTGGGCATCATTATTGCAATGGTGTCGTATTCGGGGCATCAAATAAGGCCTTGGATAAGCTCCAGTATGTACAGAACTCCGCTGCAAGGATTCTAACTCGCTCTAAAAAGTAGTAGCATATCACTCCCACTCTTCTGCATCTGCATTGGCTCCCCATCAAATCTCGCATTTCCTTCAATATTTTACTTCTCACTTATAAATCTCTTCATGGACTCGATGTTCCCTGCCTCAATTCCCCTGTATCTGTCTTATGTTTATTGCATTTCAAATGGTATATTGTACCAGGGGCCTAAATATAGACAGTGCAGGCGGTGCAGTTGCACTGGAGCCCGTGGAGAAAGCGAGTCCATCAAAAAATGTATATAGACATGGACCAGGCCCTTCCACATGCCTTAGACTGTTATTATGGACACACGCCTATGCTCAGAGACCTTAAACTAAATGTATATATCCCCTTAAAAAGGCAAACCATCTTGATCATGGTTTTAAATTTCCTTTTGGTAAAATATCAGTAGCAACAAAATGATATGCGTATTCTACATACACTTTCAAAACTTAAAATAAGCTATGAAAGACTCAATTAAATGAATAATTTCTTATTTTCTTTGGTATTTGTCATATACAGCTATGCAATGATGATTGCTGGGAAATATGTATGTTATTGTCCAATGTCATGACCCTATTTGACCATGTAACGAGAGGCTAGCTAATGCGCAAAATCTGGTCAAGACTGACAACAAGCTAGCTAAACATTAAAGACATTGTCGAGGACTTTGCTTAACGCAATGCCATTCAAATACGTGAGTACAAGTAATTTTTCAAGGGGCATTGGGGTTTCTGATGGGCTGCCGTGCCCCTACTTAATAGGTTGTTATAATTGTGGAGTCAGGTCGCCGCTGAGTGCCTGTTTCATTGTGTATATTTTTCAGATGTGGGTAAAGCCACTCTGTGTGCCTCAGAACCAAACCATTGCTTTCAGTGTTTTTAAGAATATTAGCTACACTTTGACTGTCTGCATGTTTACGTTAGAGTGTCAGAGCGCTTCCATGGTTATGATAGCTTTCTCTTTGACATCGCTACTTTCCTAATACAATAGCTTAAGTAACACATTCGACTGTAAAAATCCAACATTGTTGATAAAATATACATACGCCTAATGGTCTGTGTGTGTATGTGTGCGCGCTTTATAACTAGCGTGCACTAAGGCCCGTCATAATAGCGTGCACTGGGGCCCGTCGGGCTCAGTTGCCAATAACAGTGTGATAAGTCTGGTGTTGGGCACCAATACACATCTTTGCAAAAAGTATATCTCTGGATAGTAAACGGTTAGAAAATGTGTTGACCCCGCAATAGAAATATAAGGACCACGGGTATTTGATTACAGAACTGTATTTACGTCCACGCAATGCTAGCAAGAATACTCTTGTTGCAACCCACAAACTGAACAATGGGATCTACTGAGCGAGACAAATCAAGGAATATACGCAAACATTTTTGCATTTAAAAATTGTTTTCTGTACAGTGTTAGTTATATGTTACTTTAATGTAAACAGGAAAACAATTGGGGGCAGAATACACGCCATCATTTTAAAGTAAATATTTTCATGCTATTAAAGCGAACATACCATTCCTTCACCGTCACCTCCATGATGCCCTCGCCAATATCTGACAGTTTGAACTGCATAATTGGTCCATGTGAGCCTGTAAAAAAAATTATAATAATAATAATAAAAAACAAAGGCCTGCAGCTAATTTTTCTTTTACTTGAATATGTTCACCAAATTGTTTTATGTTAATTGGAAACATACCATTTGTGGTTTGAAATAATCTGCTCTTGCAGAGTTGAGGTATGATTCTTAAATGATGGGGTGGGATATAGATTGGTCTGCTACTTCGGACCCTGGAAAAGCAACGTTTGTACTGATGGGAGAGCTGCAATTAAAATCGATACAATTTAAATTAATCAGATGTTTAGTAACTTGGAGACAGACTGAGCAGTTAGTGACACCACACAAACATGATATCATTTGTGATGGTTGTCCGATTAAGAGTGTGCAATAGGATGTTGGATACTTTGCATACATTCGGTTTGTGTATGTTTTTTGAAATAGTTCAGTATTTGTGACATTGCATATTAATTGTCTCGCGGAGACGTGCCGACCTTGTCCAAAAGGCATTCAAACAAACCAAGTGGATGTAACAACTAATAGCTTGACTAGAAACCTATGTGTTAGCTTTGTCACTAAAATGAATGAATGAATGGATGGATGGATGAATGAATGATACATATAATATAATATAAAATAATTTAATAATAATTTGCTGTGCCCATCCAAAAAGTGGCCCACAAACCCCTGTCATTTTTCAAAAGCTGCCCTTGGGCAACTATAATTGGAGATCCCTGTAAAACATCCAAAATACAAAAATATTTAACCTCTTAGGGCGATTTAGTAAAATTAATTCTAAAATCGTTGATTAACAAATATAGCAAATTTATGCAAATCAAGTGTGGAAAAAACTACTTGGGTTTTAGTACAGATGGGTCAGGTTTATGGACCACATAATTGTCTCAAAACGAACCCTGCTTATTATGTGGAACAGGGAATTGCAATAAGGTTTGAACCTCCCCCTCAACCATGAACACTCAAGTCATGAGAAGATGTGTACAGATAAATAAATTGCATTCCGCTACAGTTAGTGTTTTCAACTTGAAAGCTATCCCTCCTCGATCTCGCTTCTGTCTGAGCATAAATTTTTGTGATGTCACGCACATATCTTGTTATCGCAAAGTGATATTCTTATTACTATTATTAGGATAGGGATATCGATTCCATTCAAGTGCCCAAAGGTCTTGGATAATGCTGTCCAGTGCGCTAACATGTAGTTAAGTGATAGGTTCACGTGTTATATTTTTTATTACTATTATTAAATCGGCTTTTGGCCCCTTTGAAGTGACTGGGGAGAGGATAGTTTTGACTGGGAAAAGTTATTTCATGTTCATGTACCGCCATCTAGCGTTGATGTTATGTATTTGCATGCTGTTACGTTTGTATACCGAAATGCACCAAAATGCATTTTCTCAAAGTTATTAAGTAGTAGTAGCAAGTATTAGCGCATTAACGCATATTTCTTTTAACGCAATTTGTTTTAACGCCACTAGTAGGTTTTTTTCCCCCACATAGCAGCGGACACAGTGTCTGATCCGCCCTCATGCGGCAGTGGGCGGGAATCTTCTTGCAACCGTGATTGAGAACGTCTTGTTGAGTAACCTGATTCAAACATTGTCAGACTCTATGATTGCTATTACCAAAAGAGGCATAGCAACGTGGCAAGCTGCTACAATGCGACTTTTGTTGTGTGAGATGCGAGCGATAGCGATGTTACTGTGTAAATCTGTAGCCTTTTATAACGATTATGGGACGAGGTGTCAAATCAACATTGCAGATATTTGTCATCCATTTACCATCCTTTTGCTTACATATAAGTTAGAATTGTTGTTGCTCTCTGTCTGTTTTACTATTTCTGTTTAATTGTTTATGTGTCATGTTATCTATGTTGATGCTATGAAGCGACTTTGGGTGTTAGAAAAGCGCTATATAAATAAAATGAATTAATAATAATATTATTAATAATAATAATAATAATAATAATAATAATAATAATAAGTGCTATAAACGCAGATATCGGTTTGTACTTTTGTTAGATGTGACATCGTGACTGTGTATGGTGTGTCTGTGAATAAGGTCAGAGCATGTCTCGTCTTTTCCGTATGCGTCCTGTTTGCTGGAATGACAGTATGTGAATAGGTGAACAAAGGTGGGTCTCTGTTGAACATACCCAAGTCACTGATGCTGTTCAGTCTTATTATTGGGTCTACTTGTTCAAGTCAGTTCATGTGAACTATTTGAGGCCTTAAAACTAAATGAGAAAAAACCTCTTAAGACATAGTACTTTAACAGTCTAATTTTGCTATCTAGGATACTGAAGGTTATGTAGGTTGGTGGGTGTGCAACCTCCTCCATTTACTGAGAGTTCTATGATCATTCCTACCGGATCTGTCCTTTTTTCGCTCTCTTTTGCTTTCTTTCTTTCCTGCAATTTTTCATTTTTTTTTTCTTAATGTATTTTTCCTGTTATAATTTCTTCATTGCCGGCCACCGCTATCACTGCTTGCAGTTATATTTTTGATAGCATCTTTTAAATTTAACTACCTAAATATTTCTGTCCCATATCGCCAGCTAGCGCTAATGTTATTTAACGTTAGCTCATTTTTATCAGTGTTGTTGTTGCCGTCTGCAAACACAGACGCAAAAAGTTTAACTCGTTAGTTACATAGCTTTGTTGCCTGTTGCATTCTTTTAAAGTTTGATGATGGTTAGGTCAAGTAATTGCAATGCAGATATTAAGGATTGTATATAGCAATGTCGAATGTAGGGAAGGGGTTTTAACGTTACCTTATTATAACGGCATAGTTAATTATGGTACCATGCATGTTAAGGAATTACACTCTTGGATTAAGGGGAAAAGAAAAGTGCACAAGGGAGCCATGTGTGCGCCTGTGTTTGCCTATTGACCAGAAGAGAAAAAATTATTATCTGTAGATTGTTATTTCTAAATTTGTTGTCAGTGACTAAGTTGGGGGCTAGTAACTAAATGCTACGCTAACGAGTGTGTGTGTGTGCATGAGTAGAGCCTGGTTTATACTTCTGCGAAGCACCACGTAAACAGCTCTGCGTAGCTTTGAAGAGCAGGGGTTTCTGGGAAAGCGTAGCTCACATTGGCCCGCTGACGTGTTGACAGGGAGTCCTCCCAAATCCTAACAGCCCGTTGCGCGAAGCGTCTTCTCAGTGCGTCAAACAATCGCTGATTGGTTGAGCAGGGTAGGAAGCAAGTAGATATTCGGTAATATTTTGGCTGTATTCAAACAAATTGAAACGTAGATGACAAACAACTGGAGCAGATAGGCTGATTTTCAATAGCATTCAAATCATATTAGTGGTTTTTTATGCACTTAGCAAGTCTTAGCGTGTAGCCTACATATAGGCTGTATATGTTACAACTGTTATCTGTATTGTTTGATAAACTGTATGTGAATGTACAGCACTTTGGTCAGCTCTGCTTGTTTTAAACCTGCTCTTTAAATTAACTTGATTTGATATAAGAAAATATGAAAAGCAGTGAGCAACCTTCATCTCATTGTTTATACTTTTGCGGGACATGAACGGGAGTTTCCATGACGTGTCTGTGCTTCTACGGTTTTCTGTACATTCTGGATTACTGAATGCGACACTGCCACCTAGTGGGCCCGTTAAACTTACGTTGATGTATGTAGGCAAACTACTGTGCGAACGGAAGTGCCAAATGAACATTTACGTTCGCTAACACGCTCACGGAGAAGTATAAACCAGGCTTAAGGGAGAGAAAAAGAGGACTGTATTATTTTTGTACCATATTATTAAAAGTAGTACATTATATTTGGCTGTCCACAAGTCCAAAGCCTAAGTTGTCAAAATGTAATCTTATATGGTTAGTTTTCAGTCAATAATATTGGTAAGCAATAAGATAAATGTTTCTATGTTTCTAACGTAGTAAGTTAAAAAACAATTGTCTTGTGTTTTACTGTCTTTCACGGTTTAACCCCGAATGACTGGCTGGTGAAATGTTGTTTGGCTGTGGGAAGTGAACTTCACTTCAAAGCTGTCCCCGTTTAAAAAGATGTTGACAAACATTTCCTTTGTTGACAATTTGCAGTTGAAAAAGGGTAATACCGCAGTATACGTTGTTGCAATATTCAGCATATCGCAATATATTTAAAATAGCAATAATATCGTATTGTGGGACCTCTGGTGATTCCCACCCCTAGGAGACAGTAAATCTGCTGAACAGCAGAGTAATCGAGGTGCAGGAAAGGTCAGAGTATGACCTGCTATTGCTGCTGCAATAAGGGACAATATGAGTCTGAAAAAAGTTAACAGGACAACCATCACTTGGATTATGACGTTAAACAGGATATGGAGGAGGATGAAGAACAAGACCAATATCTGCAGATCACACAAAATCCAAGACACGACCCAATGATGGATATGAAAATCGGAACAAAGATAATGTCTTTTTCTTGGTGGACACCGGTGCTTCAATTTCGGTGCTCTGCTCAATTGATCTGCCAGAGGTGCCGGTGTCGTGTAAGACACTCTTAACAGTTGATGCATCTGGTATCCCTCTCAAAGAACATTTTACGCTGCCTCTCCGGGTGAGATACATTGACAGGATTGTCAACCACACATTAATTTTCTCCAAACAATGTTCTGTTCATCTGTTAGGCCGTGATTTACTGTGTAAACTAGGTATTAGCATCCAATGTGGTCCTCAAAATGTGGATATGCTTGATGCTAACTGTTCAATATTTCTGGACAGTCCCGAGTATTGTTAACGATGGGAAATGATAGACACCGAGGTTGAGTCAGAAAAAGTTCATGACAAATTAGCTGAAAGAGGTAATCTGACCTCTGTAGAATCTATGCATTGTGCTGGCCTTTACAGTGAAACAGGACCTTACAGGCTGGACTCTGGCAGACTCTAGTAGAGAACCGTGAGGGGCTGATCCGGTGTCGGGAAGAGGGAGCGGGATGAGTCTCACCTTGCAGACCACACATCCAGCTGCTCAAAATAGGGGAGACAGATGGCCTGGACATGCGGGTGGCCGGAAGAGGACTGGGTCTTCCA
The DNA here is from genome assembly GCA_026901105.3 of Galaxias olidus. NCBI lineage: Eukaryota > Metazoa > Chordata > Actinopteri > Galaxiiformes > Galaxiidae > Galaxias > Galaxias olidus. Next base: position 53,433 of record JAPMUY010010962.1, on the reverse strand, counting down.
CCTGCTTCCCTGGGGAAGGCTCAGCAATCGGCCGGCGAATGGGGAGGGGAGGAAGCAAACATACACACGCCAACTTTCCCCACCCCTAAAACAGGCCCTTTCAGGAGGGAGTGCCCACAGTTGTCCATGTTACTAGCATACCAACCGACGTACGGCATTCCGGTAAGGTTGCAAGGGGTGACACCAGGCTCTAGTAGCACAGGTGTTTATTCGGTGTATACATGGGAATGTGCAAGAGTACCCCCTATCAAAATGTATTATAGGGGAAAAAAAACTTAAAATAAAAGGCTGAGGTTAGCTCCCACCTTTCGCACCCCCTGATCATAGGGACACATTGGCCAGGTTTTGGTGGATGCGTTCACGACAGGCAGGGACATGCGAGATGTGTGCCGTGTTCTGCGCTGATGCCAGGGCTTCCAATTCGGCATGGTCCAGAGGGTCTTCATTGGAGGTTCCCTTGCTTGTGTTCCCCCTATGAAGGATTTACATCTCTCTCTTGAGCAGTCTCGTGGTGCCACTCTACGCTTCACCCTTAGCCAAGTGATAAACATGTATGGCTCGCTGGTGCGGGCAGCACCATCTTACACGTATTTGTCAAAGATTAGGGAAAAGGTGCATGAAGAGATGTGACACTCAGAGACAAGAGTATGTATTACAACTGTTGGTACCAGAAAGCCGTTGGAAAGAGGTATTTCAAGATGCCCATTATAACTAGGGATGCACAATATGTCGGACCGTTATCGGTCGGAATTTGCTTAAATAAGCACAAGACCTTCTTGCTGTGTGCCACTGAACCGCCGTGCAGTCTGTGTGCTCTCCTGTCTCGCATAGATCATGCACACAAGTTTTACCAAACTAATCTACCAATCCATCATATACATCAAAGGGTCTCTCATTGCCTACAGATCTTTTTGTAATAAACCGAATAATAATAATAATAATGGCTAGTCACCGATCAAAGTATAGCATTGATTGTGATACAAGCTAGCTAGTTGAAAAATAAAGAGCACGCTAACAGAACATTTACTATGGGGCTGCTCGGCCAAAATCAGTCCAATAGGCTTTAAAACAAGGACTTGTCTCTAAGGTTTTACTGATAAAAAGGGTACCAAATACTCCAATGAAAAAAATTGTGAAGCACACTGCTTTTGTTTACATTTAAATTTTGAAGTCAGTTTATAATCCTAACGCGACACCTGGTCTCACAAGGAAAGTAATTTGGATATGCTTGTATTATATTAACGCTTGTAACACTACGGAATTGATTAAACAAAAACATTTAACTAAACTAATAAAAGAAAGGAAAGAAAAGAGAGAGAGAGCCTTACACAACAAACATACTGTATAAACTGAGCAGTAGTCTGGTACAGCCAGCACACAGTGCACACACTGCTGGTTTAGCTGCATGTGTAAAAGAAAAGCAAATAGGGAAAGAAATTGAATGAAGCACAACTGCATACTGTATCAAGGCAGTTATATTTGACAATTGAAAAAAAAGTTTAAAATAAGGTGAGTTAAGCTTAGCATTTAGACTAATCGATAAGTTTTAAGTAAAGTGTCATTGTGCGCCACTAAATGAGCAACGCTCCTCCAAAAAACAAACTAAAGCTAAGCTAGCTAATGAATAACCGTTATGCTAATGCGACTAATAAGAAAAAAAGTGAACAAAATACAATAAAAAAAATAAAATAAAATAATGGGACAGTTTAAAACTGGTCAGACCTAGGCCCATTATGCAACCGCTTGCAGCTGTAACTGGTCGTCTCAGCCCTATCGGCCACAAGGGTTGTGCCGATTTCCGGTTTAACAGTAAACCCCCGAGTTTAAAAAAAGTCTGTGCGAATTTCCAAATAGTAAACCGTGATAAAATGCAAAAAAAAAAGAGAAGCGCTGTAGTTGTCTTAATCGCTGGATGGAGAGGCTGACTTGTGTAATTACCTATTTTGACCAAGAGGGGACGCAAAATGGAGCGTAATAGACATTTGAGATGACAAGTGAAGTACTTTACTTGGCTTCGGTTGGAAGAGAGCGAAAGAATGGCTAACGGGTATGGAAGTCTAAAGCGGCCAAAATTCAAATGAAAAGTCAAACTCGAAAATGCTAAAGCAATAGTGGGATTGCAATTTCGATTTAAAGTTATGTGCGCATAATCTGGGTAATAATTAAAATCCAAATGCAAAAGATGTGTTCGTATTTTAATTTTCATGTTGGTGAACGGCCAATGTATGCCAAATTTAAAATGAAAAAGCATTGTCCATTTGACTTCTAGTTTCACATGTTCTGAGCGCAATAACCTTGACACCATCATCATCATCATCTTCATAACGCTTTGTCCGGGGTCGGGTCGCAGAGGTAGCAGTTCCAGCAGGGCATCCCAAACTTCCCTTTCCCGGGCCACATTAACCAGCTCTGACTGGGGGATTCCAAGGCGTTCCCAGGCCAGTGTGGAGATATAATCCCTCCACCTGGTCCTAGGTCCGCGCCGCGGCCTCCGCCCAGCTGGACTTGCCTGGAACACCCCCCTAGGGAGGCGGCCAGGTGGCATCCTTACTAGATGCCCGAACCACCTCAACTGGCTCCTTTCTACGCAAAGAAGCAGCGGCTCTACTCCGAGTCCCTCACGAATGGCTGAACTTCTCACCCTATCCCTAAGGGAGATGCCAGCCACCCTCCGGAGGAAACTCATTTCCGCCGCTTGTATCCGCGATCTCGTTCTTTCGGTCATGACCCACCCTTCATGACCATAGGTGAGAGTAGGAACGAAGATAGACCCGTAGATTGAGAGCTTTGTCTTCTGGCTCAGCTCTCTCTTCGTCACAACGGTGCGATAGAGCGACTGCAACACCGCACCCGCTGCTCCAATTCTCCGGCCCATCTCTCGTTCCATTTTCCCCTCACTCGAGAACAAGACCCCGAGATACTTGAACTCCTTCACTTGGGGTAAAGACTCATTCCCTACTTGGAGTAGACAATCCATCGGTTTCCTGCTGAGAACCATGGCCACAGATTTGGAGGTGCTGATCCTCATCCCAGCCGCTTCACACTCGGCTGAGAACCGATCCAATAAGTGCTGCAGGTCGCAGACCTGATGATGCCATCAGGACCACATCATCTGCAAAAAGCAGTGATGCAATCCTCTGCCCACCAACCCGCAGCCCCCTCCCCGCGGCTACGCCGTGAGATCCTGTCCATGAATACCACAAACAGGATAGGTGACAAAGCGCAGCCTTGGAGGAGGCCAACCCTCACCGGAAACGAGTCCGACTTACTGCCGAAGACCCGGACACAGCTCTTGCTTTGGGAGTACAGAGATTGGCTGGCCCTGAGTAGAGACCCCCTCACCCCATACTCTCGCAGCACCTCCCACAGTATCTCCCGGGGAACCCGATCATACGCCTTCTCCAAATCCACAAAACACGTGTAGACCGGATTGGCATACTCCCAGGCCCCCTCAAAGATCCTCGCGAGGGTAAAAAGCTGGTCCGTTGTTCCACGACCAGGCCGGAAACCGCATTGTTCCTCCTCAATCCGAGGTTCGACTATCGGTCGAACCCTCCTTTCCAGCACCCTGGAGTATACTTTCCCGGGGAGGCTGAGTAATGTGATGATTTTTTTTCAATGTGTCAAGGTTGCCTCTCCGGGAACCATCACCTTATCGTGGTGGAGAGGTTTGTGTGTCCCTATGAACCTGGGGGCTGTGTTGTCTGGAACCTTGTGTTCCAGGTAGGGTCTCCCATGGCAAATTGGTCTCGGGCGAGGGGCCGGACAAAGAATGGTTAAAAAACCCTCATGGATAGAACTATAAGAGAGGATGATACCCGGCCCGGAGGAAGCCCGGGGTCCCCTTCTGGAGCCAGGCCCAGGAGGACGACCCGTCAGCGAGCGCCTGGTGGCCGGGCTTGCCACGGAGCCCGGCCGGGCATAGCCCGAAAAAGCAACGTGGACAACACCAACATCTCTCCTTCTCCGTCCCGTGGGCTCACCACCCGCAGGAAAAACCAAGGGGGTTGGGTGCGCTGCCAGAAAGGTGGCAGTGAAGGCAGAGGTTTTCGACGGATCGGACCCGGGTGGCAGAGGCTGGCTTTGGGGACGTGGAACGTCACCTCTCTGGGAGGGAAAGACCCGGAGCTTGTGTGGGAGGTGGAGCGCTACCAGCTGGATCTGGTGGGGCTTACCTCTACGCACAGCCTCGGCTCTGGAACCTCACTCCTGGATAGGGGTTGGACTCTATTCTTCTCCGGAGTTCCCCAGGGTGAGAGGCGCAAGGCTGGTGTGGGGATACTCACAAGTCCCCGGCTAAGTGCCTCTATGTTGGAGTTCACCCCCCCAGTGGACGAGAGGGTCGCCTCCCTACGCCTGCGGCTCATGGGGGGGAAAACTGACTGTTGTCTGTGCCTATGCACCGAACAGCAGTTCGGAGTATTCGGCCTTTTTGGAGACCCTGGATGGAGCCTTGTATGGGGCTCCTGAGGGGGACTCTGTAGTCTTGCTGGGGGACTTCAACGCACATGTGGGCAATGATGGAGACACTTGGAGAGGAACGGCCTCCCTGATCTGAACCTGAGTGGTGGCTTGTTATTGGACTTCTGTGCTAGTCATGGAATGGCCATAACAAACACCATGTTCGAACATAAGGATGCTCATAAGTGTACCTGGTACCAGAGCACCCTAGGCAGAAGGTCGATGATCGATTTTGTTATTGTATCATCGGACCTGAGGCCATATGTTTTGGACACTCTGGTGAAGAGGGGGGCAGAGCTGTCAACTGATCACCATCTGGTGGTGAGTTGGGTCAGGTGGCGGGGGAAGCCTCTGGACAGATCTGGTAAGCCCAAACGTGTAGAGCGGGTGAACTGGGAACGTCTGGAGGAGTCCCCGGTCCGGGAGGCCTTCAACTCTCACCTCCGGCGGGGCTTCTCTGGCATCCCTGTGGAGGCTGGGGGCATTGAACCGGAGTGGGCGATGTTCAAAGCCTCCATTGCTAAAGCTGCGTCTGAGAGCTGTGGTCTCAAGGTCTTAGGTGCCTCAGGGGCGGTAACCCTCGAACCTTGACAAATTGAAAATTAAAACGTAAATGCTCAAATGACAAATCAATGTTCTCTTTGGCATTTAATTTATTAATTGTCACGTGTTTTTGTGACAAAATTCAAATGGCTTCGCAATCCCATTTGACTTTTCTTTTTTGATGTCAACACTTAAGCCTGTCAATCACTCCTGTCGGTGGGTCTTCTGTGTAATGACGGGATCGTGACGTAAGCAACGCAATGCAGGACAGCGAATCAGCCGCTGAGGCAGAACAGCGAGGCTGGAGAACCAAGGTGTGTCCTGTGGAAGTTGGATGCCAAGGATTAGTGGCAATGTCAACAACCAAACTACAGATCTGCGGCAAAGAACTGCGCCAGACCATAAAAGCTGTGTCAGATATAGCAGAAAGAAGAAGCCAGTGGCTGCATTACAAGGCCCAAGTTATGATATGAACTTTGGGGTTACATTGTTAAGAGTACTGTCTGAGAGTTCCATGTTTCAAACCAGCAGATGGAAGTAGGTATAGGGTAATTATATAAAAGTCATGAAGATAGGTTTAAATATTAAGATTAATCTTTCGACTTTGAGTGTTCCATGTTTCAACCCAGCAGTTGGAGGTGTGTGTAGGGTCCTTCTTTCTGAAAATCTGGGTGTGCCAAGAGCGGATATAGAGGGGGGTGGCTTTGAGACTTAATTACTCACCGTTTAGCCTTCTGGAGGTGTCGTGGGCTCAAATGAACAAATTATCGGAGATGGAGGGTGCCCACTTGAATACCCCAATGACATAATGTATCTCTTTTTTTTTTGAAGTGCTCATCTTGGAATATGGCATAATCGATTGTCTATTTTGAAATAAGAAACTTTGTGAAAATGTATTTCCCCAACTTTCCTGTCACTACCGAAACACAATTAGTTTTTGTCTGCACACCAAGCCTGATTTTAGCAACACCCCTAAAATTTTAACCAGGAAGTGAGACAGCAACCTATTTGTTTAGGTTAGCATATTGAAGACTTCTGTTAAATTGTTTTTTAGTAAATGTCCTCTAAAATCTGGAAATCAGTGTGTGGTTTTTAAATTGTCATTACTGAACACATAATTGCTCCAGTGAAGTTAATTTTGTTTAAAAGCTACATGTGGAGTGTTTAATGATTGTAGTTTTATGATTAGATCAGCTTCAATTTGTCACTACCAAAACAGTGGAATTAGCAGAATCTTGACTACATGCAACAATGTAATCAAATTTATTATCTAATCAAATAAAAACGGCCTTGCTCAAATGCCTATAAAAATGTATAAATGTATCGCCTATGCCAAAATATTTGATAAAAGACCTGATCCTGGCCTCTGTAACAATAACCACAGGCTATTCCATAAACTTTTATTGAAACAAACATCGGCTACAAATTACCCTCTTCACATGCTCTCACACCTCATTTCTCACCCATTCACATATTTACTTTTGGGAAGCACAAACTGATATTGCAGACCATTTAAAAACACAAAAATTCCGCTTTGCATGCAGCCTAACGCCTGCAAGCGGAAAAAATTTAAATAAATCGGATAGCGGCAAGCCATGGGTGACAAAGCGGCAAGCCATGGGTGACAGTCAGAGCAAAGCGGCGATCCAATAGGAACATTTGAGAAAGTTGTATTCCAATGTTCATTTTCTAATGGTTGGTGTAAGAATTAGAAGTTATGAAACTGGGAAAATGGCTGTAAATAGTCATGTTACTTCAAGTACAAAGACAAATAAATGTCTGACGCGGGCTGCGATCACCACACTACTGTACTCATCTCATGATCACATATAGGTTTTAGGAAAAGTTGGCAGCCCTGTCAATAATCAAATTAAATATAGGCCTATAACCAAATAAAAACGAACTTGCTCATAGGCCTTTACACAAATGAATAAATACTAGAAAGACTGTGCCAACATCTTTGCTAGCCTAGTTGTAAGCCTGTCAAATGGTCAAACTCCCAGTTTCAGTGCAGGGAATGGTTACGATTACATGAGAGCAGAGGCACAGCACTATGCTACAGTTTAATGTTCTTGTCAAATATTAACTAATAATGAATGCTAATGCATAATGAATAATGTTGGATTAGGCCTACTATTTTATGTGCTCTGTGTTTCCGCTATGTACATTCTGCAGCACCAGCCCGCCTCTGCAGAATTATTGGCGCCATGGCTTCAGAATTTTATTAAATGTTAAGTCGCAGTTACACGACTCTGTGGAGTCCGCCCTACTGAACTCAAATGAACGGTCATCCACTCCATTCACTTTGCTCAACTGGAACAAGACAGGACATCAAATCAGTCAAGCCATGGTTGTCGCAAAATCCTGACAATCAAATAAACAACAGTACAGAATTTGCTCCTCGGGCAGAGCGACAAACAGGGAAGAGGATAGGATTATGCTACATTACCAGATAACAAGAAAAAAAGTTGATTCAACTAGCTAATGTTAAGTTAGATAGATTTTACTCTTTAAATAAACATTCACACTTTAGTCTGTATTGATGTTCATGGTCAACTGGTTATTAAATCAGGAAATAATGTTCCTGCCAACGTTAATGTTACGTTAGCGAACTCAAGTCAGTAAATCATAATTGGCAGCTGGCAACGTTACTTCAATAAGCCAACGACGTTTATATAAGCTATGTATTAAAACATTCCTGATTGCATTTTCAGAATAGTTATTCTAAAGTAACTTCAATAAACGTAGCCAACGATGTTTACAAAAGCTATATATTTAAATATTCCTTATTGCATTTTCAGAATAGTTATTCCAACGTTACTTTATACAAATGTAACAACATGCAAATACAGAACATCAACACTAGATGGCAGTATATGCTCGTGAAAAATCTCTCCCCATTAATTTTAATAGGGGCAAAAACTGATAAATAATAATAAAAAATATAGCACATTAACCGATCACTTAGTTATATACACGTGCACTATACGGTATTTTGCTGGACATGTCGGCACAAGAATGAAATCGATATTCAAAACTGCGGGCGGCCAGGAGGAGGAGAAGGAGAAGAAGACTGTGATTTCAATATGTGAGCGTCATCACTGACGCATCACATAATTAGTGATGGTTTGGCTAGTAGATAATAGAGATGGGCATGAGTACTCGAGTACTCGATCAGGACGTTAGCATTCGTTCAACATAGAGTAAAAAAAATTTTTTGGGGCCAAGAAAAAAAAATAAAGTACAGTATATATAATAAATAGGGGTGTCGACTTCCGGCTTAGCGAACTATGGAGTGACACGAAAGTTTAGGCGCTCCAGCAGTATTGTTCAATTTCATACTCTAAAGGCACCTTTCGATCGCCACGTCTTGGTTATATCTAAAACGTTATATTTTACATTTAATTATTTCTTATTTCGACCGTGAAAATGCCTCCAAAATCGAATAAACCAGCGAATACCTCTCAATCTCAATTGAAGCTAACTCAATGCGGCGGAGCTTCGCACTCTCGTGAGTCTTTAACCCAACCCGAGATGGACTCCACCCCGGCCAACAGCGGGGCAGATACTTCGTCTCTCAAGATTGAGATTCTCGCCTCTCTGTGTAACGAGATAGCGGATATCTTTAAGGCTGAGCTGAAATCTGCTTTGGGAAATGACTTAGCAACTATTAAATCTGAGCTACATGTTTTAAAAACTGAACTGTCTGGCAAGATAACGACGATGCAGTGTGATGTAGCGGGGCTAAAGAACACGGTGAGGAAAATGGAGGAGTCTAACTATTTGCTTTGATGACATCACAACGATCCAGGGGAAAGTGAAACATCTTACTGCCGAATTGATTCAAATGGAAAACAAATGAGGATCTCGAGTCCAGGTCTCGTCATAACAGTGTAAGAATTACTGGTGTCCCTGAAGATACAGGCCCCCCATTCATTACCGCGGTCATTTCCAGGTTGCTCAAGGAGGCCTTCAAGTTAGAGAAAGAGCCGTTACTAGACAGAGCTCATCGCACACTCCAGCCTAAACCCAAGCCCGGTGATCCGCCTCGTGCAATCGTGGCCAGGTTACATTATTACTCAGACTGCATGGACATTCTAAAGAGAGCAAGAGAGCTGAAGAGGATCAAGGTTGGAAAGATGACCATCTCCGTTTTCCCGGACCATACTGCCAAGATAGCCCGGGCCCGCGCAGCGTTCAACGATGTGCGCCGGCAGCTCCGGGAAATAGACAACCTACGGTTCGGAATTCTTCACCCAGCTCGCATGCGCATCACTTACAACGGTGAGGAGAGAGAGTTCAAATCGCCAGAAGAGATCGAAGCTTTCATCAGATCTCTGCACAGACATGGGGACTGAATTGAGGCTTGTACTATCTGACCTTATTTAATTTATTTTTATTTCCCGTTGTGTTTAACCTGGTGAGTTGACAAAATGCTTGCTACAAGTATTACTTATTGCACTAATATATCCATCAGGGCATTAAACATGAAAACGGTCAAGCCAAATTCCTAATGTTGGCTATATCTCAGGTATGCATTAGCAGTGTACTATCAACACTAGCCTATATTATAATTATTCCTCGTTTGGGTTTTTCAATTTTGCTCACCAACTGGTTAACTGAATGCTGGTGACATGAAAATATTTCATCTTAGCTGCTTTTGGATTTCGTTTAAGAAAAAAGAAAAGAAAAAAGTTTAGTTGCAGTTAGAAGTCCACATGTATGTTGCAGGTTATGCTTAAATTGCACTGTATTCTATGTGCCTAATACATATGCATGACTCTGCTGAGCTCCTTTTGGTTAGCTCTGGTTACACGGTCGTAAGTTTCATTTTTAAGGGAATGACTCCAGTTGGAGTCTGCACGGTTGTTTCCATTGTTTGTGGAAGGGAACACTTGATGTGAGGGGGGGTAATAACTCTGGGGGGTGGGAGTGGGATGGGTGTTGTGATTTTTATTGTATTCTGTACTGTTTTTCTTTTTGCTTTGGCCTATAATTTAGTATGCACTTTTCTAAACTGTTTGCGCTGTTGTTCAGGCTGGTGCTTTCTGCCAATCGGAGCGGCACTGTCTACCTCGCTAGTATCGCATGATGGCTAGTGCAAGTGTCTCAATGGGATTGGGGAGCACAGTCAGATTCTTTTCATGGAACGTTGGTGGAATAAATGGGCCAGTTAAACGCGCTAGGGTCTCTTCCCATATTAAAAAGTTGATGGGCGATGTCATATTCCTCCAAGAGACACATCTACGTAAAATTGATCAACATAGACTCTCTAGGCCAGGAATTGGCCAGATCTTTCACTCTGCATTTGAAACTAAAACATGGGGGGCAGCCATACTGATTGGTAAGAATGTGCAGTTTACTCCTACAGAAACACTCTCTGATCCCAATGGCCGCTATATAATAGTAACTGGCTCACTGTATCTCACTGCTCACCCCAGTTGTTCTTGTGAGTGTATATGCCCCTAACTGGGATGATGCTAAGTTCATGAAGTCTATTGTCTTCGCTTCCTAATTTGAATACTCACCGTTTGATACTTGGGGGAGATATTAATTGTGTCATAGACCCTTATTTTGATAGGTCTAGTACTAGGACTGCTGTGCCCTCAAAAATGTCTCAGACCCTTTCCACCTACATGAGCCAATGTGGCTGCATTGACCCATGGAGATTTCTGCACCCTACTGACAAACAGTTCTCCTTCTTCTCTCATGTCCATTGCTCCTACACACGCATAGACTATTTTTTCCTTGATAAATCTCTGTTACCTTCTCTGACCTCAGCCGAATATTCTGCTATAACCATTACAGATCATGCTCCTCTAGTCCTTGAACTTACTTTCAGATTGAAGCCCAAAGAAGCTCGCGCTTGGAGACTAGACCCTACTTCGCTCTCGTCTGCCGAGTTCTGCAGTGTTATAAATCAAGCTATTAACCTCTTTCTTGTGACCAACAGAAATGCCGAAACCTCACCTTTATTATTATGGGAGACGCTAAAGGCAAATATCAGGGGCACAATTCTAATACACCGCTCATGCTAATAAACAACGCTTCAAAAGGCAACAAGAGCTGGTGGCTCTGATCACAGATCTTGATCGTTGCTATGCTATAGCTCCGACTCCTGAACTCCACAAGGATAGACTTAGTCTTCAGACAGAGTACAATCTTTTGACCACCAGAGCTGCAGAACAGCTCTTACTCAGGACACGTGGGCGCCTTGTATGAGCATGGGGACAAGGCAGGGCGTCTCCTGGCCCACCAGTTGAAGAGTAGATCAGCCTCGCGATTAATACCACAGATTTGTAATAGCTCAGATTTATTGAAAACAGATCCGGAGCGAATTAATGAGGCATTCATGTCATTCTACTCCCAACTCTACATCTCTGAGTCGCCTGAGGACACCTCTAGGATGTCAGATTTCTTTTCAAACCAAGCCATTCCCCAAATCTCTGCAGACGATTGCCATAACTTCGAACAGTCATTGACCCTTGGTGAGATCACAGTAGCCGTTCAACAAATGCGGAGTGGGAAGTCTCCGGGCCCAGATGGCTACCCTGTAGAATTCTTCAAGAAATTTTCGAACCAATTAGTCCCCTTACTATTAGTAGTGTATGAGGACTCACTACATAGAGGGGTTTTACCACCTACTCTCATGCAGGCCTCCATCTCTTTACTCCTTAAAAAGGATAAAGACCCCACGAAATGCTCGTCATATCGACCAATTTAACTCCTCAATGTAGATGTAAAGATATTGGCTAAGGTGCTGGCTCGTAGGCTGGAGACTGTTCTCCCAACGGTAATGTCTGAAGACCATACAGGCTTTATAAAGAACCGTCATTCCTTCACAAAAGTTCGTAAACTTTTAAGCGTTATTGTTCACCAAGTTCTCAAACGTGTCCTGAGGTGGTAGTTTCTTTCGATGCGAAGGCTTTTGATAGGGTGGAGTGGAGCTATCTGTTCCTCACACTGAAACAGTTTGGATTTGGGGAAAAGGTTTTGTCTTGGATACGCCTGCTTTACACCTCCCCACTGGCGTGTGTCTCAACCAATAACTCACTCTAGGTTCTTTCCCCTTACACGCGGGACGCGCCAGGGATGCCCTCTTTCGCCCCTGCTCTTTGCTGTCGCCATTGAGCCTTTGTCTATAGCGCTCAAGGCTGACACATTGTTCTCTGGGGTCAGGAGAGGAAGTACTGTGCACAGGGTATCTCTTTGTGCAGATGACTTGCTGCTCTACGTGTCAGATCCAGTGCCTGGTATCCCACGCATTTTGTCGCTCCTCAATGTCTTTGGAAGCTTTTCTGGTTACAAATTAAATCAGCAGAAAAGCGAATGCTTTCCAATCAATGATCAAGCCCGAGGCATCTCACAGTCTCTCAAACCCTTCCATTTATCAAGTACTGGCTTTAGGTTTCTGGGCATTAACATCACCCAGTCTCTCTGTTCCTTGCGTGATCAAAATTTCACTGCATTAACAATGAAGGTGAGGCCTGATTTGCAGAAATGGAGTGGCTTACCCTTTTCTCTAGCTGGTAGAGTACAGTCTGTCAAGATGAATATATTACCCAGATATTTGTACCTGTTCCAATGTCTCCCATTGTTTCTACCCAAGTCATTCTTCTGTAAGTTGGATAGCATAATCTCCTCATTTATCTGGGAGGGTAAAACCCCAAGAATTAGATTATCTTCACTACAAAGGAACAGATCACAGGGAGGGCTGGGCTTGCCAAATTTCAGGTTTTACTACTGGGCTGCCGATCTTCATAAAATTATTCTCTGGATGTGCGAACCAGATAGTAGATGGTGTGAACTTGAGGCCAGTTCTTGCCTATCATCCTCCCTCCAGGTGCTAGCCTGCAGTGATACGTCATTGTCGCCATCAGAACATAGCACTAATCCGGTTGTTGTCTTAACACTAAATATCTGGGCCCAAATCAGAAAACAGTTCGGATGGTCCTCCTTCTCCATGTCAGCACCTATATGTAACAATCACCTTTTCTTGCCTGCGAGGCTAGACCCAGGGTTTGGTGCGTGGAGTGGAGGGGGTCTGAGCAGTCTACGGGACTTATATATAGATGGTCAGTTTGCAGAATGAGGACCTACGTAATACCTATAACATACGGTGCTCTGACCGTTTTAGGTATTTTCAGGTTCAACACTTTGTACGGGCACATTCCCCCGTGTTCCCGCAGTTGCCTCCTTCCTATGGTATTGAATGTTTTCTCCCCTCAGCGAGTATGAATAGGGTCACGTTTCATATCTCTATGGGGCTATTCCTCGTGAGGACACAGTCATGTGTAGAATTAAGACAGTTTGGGAGAGCGAACTGGGGATCACTATTCTGATGATTGATGGGAGCAGGCATTAGGGAGAATTAATTCCTCCTCCTCATGTGCTAGGCTTGGTTTCATTCAGTTTAAAGTCCTTCACAGAATTCATTACAGTAAAGCCAGGTTGTCTAAAATCTATCCCAATGTAACTGACAATTGTAATAGGTGTGGCCATTCTCCAGGAGACCTGTCCCATTTGTTCTGGTTTTGTCCTAAGCTGAGGGGATTCTGGAGATCCTTTTTTAGTACCATCTCTGAGGCGCTGGAGACGACAATTTTACCTTGCCCTCAAATTGCAATTTTTGGGGTCCCTGAGGAGGATGTGGTCCTAACCACGAAAACAAATTAATGTTGTATCCTTTGCCTTCCAGTGCAAGAGTATCCTCCTGCGGGCAATCAGCGAGGCAGAGTCTCCCCCATCCAACACATCGTGGTTGAGTGATGTTCTGTCGTTTTTAAAATTAGAGAAGATTAAATTCACTATTCGTGGTTCCTCTGACATTTTTTACACATTGGCAACCATTAATAGCATATGTTAATAGATTGCAATCATTGCCCCTTGATTGAAGTTACATGGTGTGAGAGTCTTGTGGGAAAGTAGTACATTCCTCTTGTTGGTTTGGGACTTTTGTTGGTTGTAGGGGTTATTCCGTCTGTGTAGGTGACTTAAGTATGTCTACCTATATGCTAGTTCAAGGGGTCTACAGCCAGGTATCTCTGATGTCTGAGTTGGGACATTATAGCGTCAAATTGTAATTGTTACTTTACAGTGCATTTTGATGTATTTATTTATTTATTTTCTATGCTGTTTATTTCTTTCAATTGTATTGTTTGTAATTATTATAATTGTCGCTATGGTTTGTTTATTGTGTTTTATTTTATTATTATCATTTATATATTTGTTATTATTAACAGTGCATCCGGAAAGTATTCATACCCCTTCACTTTTTCCACATTTTATTATGTTACAGCCTAATTCCAAAATGGATTCAATAAAAATGTTCTCAACATTCTACATACAATACCGTATAATGACAAAGTGAAAAAAGTTTAGAATTTTTTGCAAATGTATAAAAATAAAAACAATATCACATGTACATAAGTATTCACACCCTTTACTGTGACACTCAAAATTTAGCTCAGGTGCATCCCATTTCCACGGATCATCCTTGAGATGTTTCTACAACTTGATTGGAGTCCACCTGTGGTAAATTCAATTGATTGGACATGATTTGGAAAGGCACACACCTGTTTATATAAAGGTCCCACAGTTGACAGTGCATGTCAGAGCACAAACCAAGTTATGAAGTCCAAGGAATTGTCTGTAGACCTCAGACAGGATTGTATCGAGGCACAGATCTGGGGAAGGGTACAAAAAAATGTCTGCAGCATTGAAGGTCCCAACGAGCACAGTGGTCTCCATCATCCGCAAATGGAAGAAGTTTGGAACCACCTGGACTCTTCCTAGAGCTGGCCGCCCGACCAAACTGAGCAATGGGGGGAGAAGGGCCTTGGTCAGGGAGGTGACCAAGAACCCGATGGTCACTCTGACAGAGCTCCAGTGTTCCTCTGTGGAGATGGGAGAACCTTCCAGAAGGACAACCATCTCGGCAGCACTCCACCAATCAGGCCTTTATGGTAGAGTGGCCAGACGGAAGCCACTCCTCAGTAAAAGGCACATGACAGCCCGCATGGAGTTTGCCAAAAGGCACCTAAGGACTCAGACCATGAGAAACAAAATTCTCTGGTCTGATGAAACCAAGATTGAACTCTTTGGCCTGAATGCCAAGCGTCATGTCTGGAGGAAACCAGGCACTGCTCATCACCTGGCCAATACCATCCCTACAGTGAAGCATGGTGGTGGCAGCATCCTGCTGTGGGGTTTTTTTTCAGCGGCAGGAACTAGGAGACTAGTCAGGATCAAGGGAAAGATGAATGCAGCAATGTACAGAGAGATCCTTGATGAAAACTGATTGAACATCTTTGGAGAGATCTGAAAATGGCTGTGCACCGACGCTCCCCATCCAACCTGATAGAGGTTGAGACGATCTGCAAAGAAGAATGGGAGAAACTGCCTCAAAATAGGTGTGCCAAGCTTGTAGCATCATACTCAAGAAGACTTGAGGCTGTAATTGCTGCCAAAGGTGCTTCAACAAAGTATTGAGTAAAGGGTGTGAATACTTATGTACATGTGATATTTGATTTTTAATACATTTGCAAAAAATTCGCAAAAACATTTTGCACTTTGTCATTATGCGGTATTGTGTGTAGAATGTTGAGAATTTTATTTTATTTTAATCCATTTTGGAATTATGCTGTAACATAATAAAATGTGGAAAAAGTGAAGGGGTATGAATCCTTTCCGGGTGCACTGTAATATATATATATATATATATATATATATATATATATATATGTATGTATTTACTTATTTATTTTTTTTATTCTTATTGTCTTAAATGTTTAAAGAGAGGGGGGTGGGGGGGATTGTGGTGTTTGTGGGGGGGGGGGGGGGGGGGGCCAAAGAATCTTCTGTGATGCCAATGCCAGTTTGTATATTGTGTATTCTTTGAATAATATATTATATAAAAAAAGAAAATACATACATACATACATACATAAATAGGGGTGTCAAAGTTAATGCATATTATTTTATTATTTTTTTTATTTAATCGGCATGCTAGCGCAAGCCCATTGGGGACTAATTGTAAAGAATGTTTAAGCCTGTTCGGTGCGAGAGTGAAACTTTCGTTGTCAACGAGGGAAATTATAGATCTGTGCAGCACAGCAGTTTCAGGCTTCGGTTTTAGTCTTGTCAAGAGTTTATTGCGCTGCTGAGCAAAATTACGAAAATTGTTAACATTTTAATAGTTTTTAAATTTAGTTTAACTTTGAAAGTATGGTTTATTAAAGGTAATTGTCAAGCCAATACCTTTATTTCAAATTGCACTTGTTAGAGCACTAAATAATTTAATGCGAGTACTGGTACTTTGAAATTACTTAAAATGCACATCCCTAGTAGATAACTGCAAAGTTCAGTTTTGTATTTTGTAGAGCTGATTGACAAACTCAGCAGACTCAACTTTGCCTCTTTAGTCATGCCAAGTTAAAACACAACATTGAAAAAGGAAAACTAAAACAACTCAAGATCCTATATAGCTTTTTGTGCATGTAAAAGATCTCAAAAGTTACAAATCCCATAGTCCACGCCAAAGGGAGCTACTCTCTCTCACAGAAAACACTGCTCCTGAACTGCCTGAAACGCCTTGTTTGTAGTCTGGCATTTTCTTCATTAACTTATCTACGTCACTAAGTCACACATTTGAATAATGTTTGGCGCGCCCTCAACCAGAGTGGAGGCTTTTGGTAAGCGTGAAGGCAAATTCCCTTTGCTTGGCCAGCTGACCAATCAGAGAAGAATGGGCTCGTCGGGAGGGGGGCCTTAAAGAGACAGGAGCTAAAACAAAGCGTTTCAGACAGAGGGTGCATAGAGGTGCTGCAGATCCAGGCAGTTTGGAGAAAACAAATTGTTTGTTGAACATTAAAATGCGTAAACCTATTCTAGTAGAACTCCTAAATAAAGGTATGAACCTGAAAATTTGCATAATAGGGCCCCTTTAAATTAATTTTAAAATGCGCTACTTTGGCTCTGATGCAGCTACCTCTCCCTGTCTGTTGTCACCACTCGAGCAATGTCCGAGTGTCTCAAACAATGTCCCGCCCACAACACTGAACATCTGAATGGGTACACGTCATGAGTAATAGCCCATCAACATTGAGGGCTACTGTGCCACGTGATGTACACATGGGCACAGAGGCATTGCCGGTGAGCGAGCGGAGCTTCGTTTCGAAGTAAAAGTAGCAGATATTGCTGAAGCTGTAATAAACATCAAAATCATACGCTGAAGTTGAAAAAACACCTTAATCTTATGATCTAAGCCATTTCTATGTTGACAAGCATGCAGTTTGCCAGTTACACTGAAATGCCCGAATATTTTTGCATTGATACTATGAGATAATAGAGAATAAATACAATTTATTAATGTAGCCTTATATTTATTTATTTTATATTTTATTTATACAGGGTCAACTGACTGAGACTAGGTTTATTTTGCAGCAGTGCCCTGTTAAAAAAGGCACAAAACGAAAAAGAAACCAAACAAAAAGAAAATAAAACACTTAAAATATACAAATGGCACAAATTCGTTACGATTTAGTCAAGCCCATTCAAAACCCCACAGTCCATCTTTGAGTAACGTTGGTGTCAGTGCCACTGGGACTTATTTTAGCTATCATACTGTGAACGTGACATTCCTCGCGGTGAGTTGGTGTTTAGCCTACATGTTAGCCGATGCTCATAACTTGAGCTAATGTTAAGTCTTAGAGCTAACCTTAATGCAATAGTGAACGTTAAGTTGATTTGTTGATCGATTATTTAGCCGACTGTAAACAAAATGTATAGGCTATGGGCACGGTCACATATGAGCGAATGCAGTCGAATGACCATCGCCTGCCGTTGTGAAATTAATTTATTGTGCTGGTCACACACGCAAACTTGCGCCGCCTTTTCACTTCCATTCAATGCGAGCGAAGGGGCGAATTAAACATTAATTTACAGCCTCAACCAACAGCAAAGACGTGGTGTGGTTGGCACCACTTCAGTCACATCCTGCACTGCCCACATTCAGCACGACAAGCTATGGATGGACTAAAGAAAAGATGTTAAAGTGCAGTATGGGAGTATTATTTATAAGAAATGCTGCTAGGAGCTCCTTGCACTTTTGTTTGAAGATAGTTCAAGTTATTTTTTAATTAAACATATATGCATAAATGCATTTCAACAAAGTTTTGTGTTTTTGCTATTCTAAATTTTGACACCAAGATTAGCATTTTTACTGCTAAGTAATGTATATCGGTTCCAAATATCAGTTATCGGTCTCCTTGATTACTAATAATCGGTATCAACCCTGAAAATACCATTGGTACAGCCCCAATGGGGCCCCAGCGGGGTCGGTGCAGGCTTGCTTACTGGGACATTTTGTGAAACCATCTTGACACTCTAGGGACTTCGAGTGTCATCTTGTGCATCATCAATGTAGCCGTGCTTACGGTGGCCCTGAGAGGCCAAACACACAGCAACTCAGAAACACATGCAAATAGACAAAACATGCTAATTATGAAAACATCTACATCAATTTGACAACATGCGCAGCATTTAGAAAACGCACTGCAAATTCAGACAACACAACACATTACAGAAATGCGCTGCAAGTACAGAAACACAACGGAGGTCCGTTGTTCTGGTGTTATCCTTGTCACTTTCAGGTGTCCTCTGGAAACATTTCCCTTGTGTTGCCTGTATTTGCAGCGTGTTTCTGTAATGTGTTGTGTTGCCTGTATTTGCGATGCATTTCTGTAATGTGTTGTGTTGTCTAAATTTGCAGCACGTTTTCCAAATGCTGCGCATGTTTTGTCAAATTGATGTAGAAGTTCTCTTAATTTGCTTGTGTTTTGTTTACTTGCATGTGTTTTCTTAAGTTCCAGTGCGTTGGCCTCTCAGGGCCACCGTACGTGCTGGAACAACGCAAATATCTAATGATATAGGCTGGTTAGCTAGCAAGGCCCGCAGCGCAATGACATTGTTGTCCAAGATCATTCAGTGACAGAAATATCCAAAGTTAGCGTAATAGTTAGCAACATACCACAACCCATGCAGACATTTTGCAAGCGATAATGGCTTGTATAAGGTTCTATGGTATGGACAAAGGTGGAACAAACGTCTCACCAAAAATATTAACAACGTTGGCAAACCTCTTTCTTATCTAATACTCCTAAACATTTTAAAAGCTGCAAATGTAAGGTGGCTGATTGCTAGCTAGCATACATGTATGTATGTGTTAACTGTATGTGCATTACAGTTAAATTACTTTAAAGTTATACCTATCAGTAGCTTGTAAGTTAGTTAGCTAGCAAGTTACAGTTGGTAATTGTTAACAGTTCTATTTGTGTATGTGTGTGTGGTGGGGGGAGGGTGCACAGATGCGTGGACAATTGGTCATTGCGCAAATCAACCTACCAGCCGTCTCACAAATGTAGATGAGTACTTTGTCACTGCTGCCATCTTCACGCCGAATATTCTTCTTCGTCTTCTTTGTCGTTGTCGTCTTCTTCTTCTTCTTCTTCGTGGACGGTTCTTCGGCAGTTGGCATCCATGATGCTGTATTACTGCCATCTTCAGGTTTTATTCTCCGTCATTCATTAATTTACTGCCCTTTTTTACTTTCCAGACCAGTCGTACTTAGTATCTTAAAAACTAAATAGCCCTTCCCTCCCTTGAACAATGTCTCCACATTGTAACATACGCTGAGTCTCAAGCCGCATACTGCCACTTTTTACTTTTAGTAGGTACTGCAACTGCCCTTACAAATAAGTGTCAGGACCGGAATGACTCAGTATTGAAGTTGTAGGGCACTTTTAACAGGTTAGCTTGGAATCAAGCCTCTGCAATTGGCGCTTATGGATACCTTTGGGAATTAATGAAATATGAAATATGAAATTCGAGTGGCTGCCATTAAAAAAGGCAAATTACTAGCCAAATTTTTAAAAAATCATTAAGATCATCAAGACAATTTTAGATCTGCAAATGAAAGGTTGTGGAAATTTCACCAATCAGTGCTACATTTGAACTCACTACAAAGCCAGTTAGACAATATTTATGAGGAGAAAACTAAGGGTGTCTTCATTAGACAAATAGACATCTTTCTTAGACAAAATCTCAATGGATAGAAACAAATTAAATGATGAATTTAGAGATTCTTGTGAGAAGGAAATATCTTTACCTATCAAATAGTTTAATGTATTAATGTCTTAAAGAAAATAAATCCCCAGGTAATGATGGTCTGACAGGGGAATTTTATAAACCATACCTTTTTATTTGCCATGTTTAGGGAATCTCTTCAAAAAGGTGAGCTATCTACTACATAGAATCAAGGGGTAATTATGTGATGCGTCAGTGATGAGCACAGGACATATCAACACAGGAGTGGTTAAACAACAAAAAGGTTAGTATCCTACAGTAGCCAAGTCAATGTCCAGATCTCAATCCCATCGATAATCTGTGGCACTGTTTGAAAGTTGCGGTCCAACCAACATTAGCAACCTGGAGCAAATCTGTCAAGGTTAAAATAGTCATAAATCATTGATTAATGCATAATTACCCAAAATAACTTTTCATGCTGTAGGTAAATGGTTTTAGCATTTAATTAAATATAAATAAAATGTTCTTTCCAAAATATCAGGGGAAATTACTGAAATTGCAGACAAGGCTATGCAAAATTATACATAAAGGTACACTAAAATAAAGAACTGTATGTTTATGAATAATTAATGAAATAAAAATGCACAGAAACTGTCAATGCAGGACAAATATCTATCATGTACAACATTCTGCAATGGTTGGCCACATGATACTTGGTTTCACCACATGATGTTTTCAAGTTTAGTCAAATTTTACAGGCACAGAATTGACCACCTAAAATAAACAGCCATTCTTCCCACCAAAGACCACTATCAAATTTATCAAAGAAATTTAGATTTGCAGATAAAACCTAATATTAATAGTTTTTTTTAAGTCATACCACATGACATCCAAATGTTGCAACTACATTCCAGCAGTTAAAAAGATGAATTTTTTCCATATTTGAGAAAGACCTACTAACCTGTTAGATGTTTCTTTGGGTCATGCACCTTTCTGATGTCAGTTTCTGTACTTGAATTGTTTTCAAAATAAAAATCCCAAAATGGCATTTTCTTGATGGTCTCACCAGATGATATCTCATAAAATGAACGTCTTCGGACAACATTCGTTTGTATATTATGATGAAAATATAACTGCAGATGCTTTGCAATTTTGTCAATGAATAGAAAACATGTTTGAAAATATGCCAAATGGGGCAGGAGATACATCTCAATAGATTAAAAGCAATTTTTAATGGAGGGTTGCACCACATGATATTTTGACACTTCAAACAACAGAAAAAGAAAAAGGTTTGGAAAACTGAAAGTGGGTACGTATATGGGCAAGGTACTAGATTTATGTGTTGTCTTATATGTTTAGACATTTTTTAAAAGGAATAAAATGCAGTTGGACAGAAAACGTAGGCGTCACGTCATTGACCCTGATACATTTTTATGCACTGTGAGCTCAGTTTCTAATGTATCAACACGCTTGGTTTTGTTTTGAAAGTAGACCATATGAGTATGATATACAGCGATTTTGGTGTAATTTGGTTGTACGGTCTTGGAGGAGTTGTTTCAAATAGGCAAAGTGTCAAATCCAACCAAAAAACTACTAAACTTAGATATTTATAAAGAGTGTAGTTTTCTAGATAGAGTTTTTAAATTTTAAATGCTTCATGATATCGGTCTTGTGATTTTTATCTATTTTTTGAACATAGATTGTTTAATGAACCAGTGAGATATGACAAAGTGAATGTACAGTAGTGTTTACACTTGTAATACACTGTAATACATTTTGATGTGCTGTGGACTCAGTTTTTGAGAAATCAACAAGATATTAATTACAGTTAATGTTGAGAGTGTGATGATGATATCCTGAAATTTTTATGTGATTTGTATTTATGGTTTTGGACTTAAACACTTTGAGTAGACCACCAGTTTTTGAAAAAAACAGAGTGATGGACTTCATAATTTGTAACGGGTGCCGCATATGAAAGTTTTATCTTACTGCAAGGGACAAGTTCTGAGATTTTCAGAGTTGTAACCCTAATGGACTATTTTCTATGATTTTTTAACACTTGGAACTGTGAACTGCTGCTATAGCGCCACCAACAGGAAGAATGAGACGGCATATAATGGGTTGTAGTTTTGAGAGGACTTGGACATGTGTGCCAAATTTGGTGCATTTTTAACCATGGGAAGTAGGCTATTTGGGGGAATAATAATAATAATAATAATAACAATAATAATAATAATAATAATAATAACAATAATAATAATACTAACGATTACAATAGTTGCCCGGCTGTACCAGCCAGCCACCTAATAATAATACTAACGATTACAATAGTTGCCCGGCTGTATCAGCCGGCCACCTAATAATAATAATAATAATAATAATACTAACGATTACAATAGTTGCCCAGCTGTACCAGCTGGCCACCTAATAATAATAATAACTAGAAATGCATTTCCCTGCGCAAATGCGATGTGATGCATCGCAGTTATTCGACTGACTGCCTTGGCGCGCAGAACCTGCCCCTGCAGCACAAGCGGACTGCGGTCCAAGCCCTGTTTGTTGACAAGGGGGCTTATTGCCGCTAGATCGGTAGTGCCTCTTCATCATAATATAATGGTGGACACATGACGATGAAGAACTACTGTTTGATTTTATTTTCAACAAGGTCAGG
This sequence comes from Galaxias olidus, assembly GCA_026901105.3. Taxonomy (NCBI): domain Eukaryota; kingdom Metazoa; phylum Chordata; class Actinopteri; order Galaxiiformes; family Galaxiidae; genus Galaxias; species Galaxias olidus. The sequence goes on along the minus strand of JAPMUY010010962.1, from coordinate 30,674 downwards.
CTTTCACCGACAATGCTTTAATGTGTTCAAAAAGTATGCATTTAGTTCAGTACAGGGTAGCGCATGAGCAGTAATTTCTCCCTGTCAAAATGGGCTACCTCATACTTTTCAATTGAGGTAGCCCATTTGGAGGGGAGGCTCAATTTTCAGTTGTATTTGATATGTGCTACAGGGAAGCCCACCTACACTGTAAAAAAAATAAAGTTGGCTCAACTTATAATTATGAGTAACCTGGCTGCCTTAAGATTTTGAGTAAAATGGGCAAAGAATAGGTTCTGGCCACTTCGTTATTTTAGTTTGATGAACTTCAATTTAAATTCATGCAACTCACTATGAAAAGTCAATTTGACAAAATCGACAAACAGCAAACTGATTATTTAATGATATTGACATGTATTTGAAAGTTGAATAAATAAATTTTCTCGATACAGCACTTTCACGCAAACACGTCAGGAACCCCCAACAGACACCTTTTTTTCACAATAGGTAACAGGAGAGGAACATATGTTTGGCTTGCCTCCCGCGGGAACTTTGACTTTTGTTCCCAGTTATCATTTCATGTCAGACAAGCCCCGCCTAGCATAAGCACCGATACAACATCCGTGCAGCTGCTTTAAGATTCTTCAGCTCAGCCCAGGCTCATAAAGCTAGACTGACTCAACCACAAAGCGTAG